>JABFEA020000044.1:10199532-10211766 GCA_019775915.2 Cyphomyrus plagiostoma
TGTGTGTGTGTGTGTGTGTGTGTGTGCGCGCGCGCATGCGTGAATATATCTATATATATATATATATATATATATAAATATATATGTGTGCGTTTGTACGATATGCACACACACAGATGGGCACATGCAAACAGATTAAACATTAAACAGAATGCAGAATGCGTAGAGATATAAAAATGCCAACACTCTGAATTGTTCTAGTCTTAGCTTGATAAAAGCTTTTAGCGTTATGCGGCGGTCTCGCTGCACTGATGTGATTTACAATGCTTTGCGGCTGAGCAGAATGGGGGTGGTAGTTGTCTCCCCTGTGCGTGACTGAGGGGGCGAGGCCCCCTGCTCGCACAGTGCCACATTAGATCAAAGACGGGCAGAGACTGGAGTGAGCTTTGGCTCGAATTAAGCAGAATCAGTTCTGCGCTAATGGGAAGGTTGCATGCGGAGACCTGCTGCCATTGGCCAGAGCAAAGGAGGGCCGTACCAAGGGGAAGCCTCTTTGGGGGGGGTCTTTTTTCAGGCAGGTAACAGAGTAGGTGGACACTGAATTCAGCCCAGGGACTGCCTATAATGTGAAGGAGGATGTGCATGAGGGGGGTTGGATGCCCTCAGCTCAGGGTGTTGGTCAGTCCCAAGCTGATGCTCATCGAAATAGCACAGTGACACCTGCTGGTGATGTACATACTGGCAGGTTTTAGCGAAACATCGAGACCTCCTATTTCTCTGCACTCCCACTGGAAAAGGTACCACATAGAAACCACATAGCCACTGCTAGACACTTTGGACCCCGTGAAAGCATATTATATTGGGCCCCCAACCCAGACCAATCCTCTTGTGTTTTAGGGCCCCTCAGGATCCTCTTGGAATTGTCCTAACCCACCCCCCCCCTTGCCACCCACATACGCATTGTATGTCAACTCCACAATGTTTCATGAATCATTACACCCCCCACTCCATATTTGTGGTTTACTCAGATAAGAGTGTGACATAGGTGGAATGACCCTGATAGCATAGGGTGGGGGGGGGCATTACTGTATTTCTCATAGCCAAAGGATTATAGACCGACTGACTGACCGACTGGTGTTTACCAGAAAGGTTAAAATAGCGTGATGAGGTGGTGAAATGCAACAGGAATGACAGAGAGACAAGAACAGGAACACAAGGACCAGAACAGGAGAACCGGAACAGGAGAGCAGGAACAGGAACACAAGGACCAGAGCAGGAGAACAGGAACAGGAGAGGGCAAGAAGCACAAGAGCAGGTTGACGGACCATAGTCTGCAGGTCTGAGCCTTAACGAACATTTCAGTTTCGTTTGATATTTGCTTTAGCTCTTTAGTTAATCAGTTATTTCCTAGTAGCAATCTCATTTATCTAATTGTTATGGCAGCCACTGTGTTTCTGGGTCTTTTTTATCCTTGGAGTAGTTTATTGACATACAGAAAACCTATAATTGAAGTGTCATGAATGAGAGGAGCATTACTGCTTTCTGTGTAATTACCATGTTTCATTATTTTTTCAGTATTATGATAAAGGATCAGACTCATATTGGGTCTTACCGTATTTTTATATAAACACTTGGTATTATCTACTTTGTTACAGACTGCTTTGATGTTCATCTAAGGACGGTACTAGAGGCAGTAGAATGTAACATGCTAAATATTTCCCTAGTTTATTTTGAGGGGTGCTATCTTTTTAAAAGGTTTTTTTTAATCTCTTTTTGATCCTACGCCACAGATTGTATGAGAAGGAAATCTTGAGCGTGAGCATGTTTTACGAAACAATTGGCCCTCGGGAAGAGGCTACCATGTTTATCCAAGGCTGCATCTTTTATCTCTCGCAATATTTACAAAGTGATTTTTCTTCTCTGAGTGATTTGCAAGGGTTGCACTGCGGAGCTGCACCACAGTGATTCTCCTGGATGCCCTCTCACCTGCCTCCAGCTGATTAAATTACTTGTCACTTATTTGTTTGTTTATTCTTTTAAAAAAAAGTTTATTTTTACTGCTGGCAATCTCTTAGCACTTAGTGGATGCCCACACACTATCACAGGCTTCATGCGAGCCAAGAGCCTCACGATGTAAGGGATGTGTCAGTAGGTAAGACTGAAGCAGTAGCTATTGCCCGGATGCTGAAAGCGAATCGTTATGCAAAAAGTGTCCGCAACTTTCCCAGTGCCTGAAACACGGGGATGCCATCCAGATGGTTTGCCCCTAAGTCGATGGTGACCTGGGGGGGGGGTTTACAGGGGAGAGAAGGTTCCCATGGCGTCACAGGTTCTTATTTTATAGCTTCTTAGCTTTTACTTTATCTAGTTGACAACCTTGCCCTTTTCGATTCAGAGAACATTTACCGTTAATATGATTGGTTTTGAAGAGGCAGTTGTCTGGATTAAGCTGTCAGTACGAGCCGCTTCTGCCCTGTCTCCTTTCTGCTGTTACTCCATAAATTCCCTTAGATGTGTACAGTAGATATTTTATTCATCACAGTGCATATATCATCCTGCCGTAAGCCATTGAGGCTGTTGAAGCTTGATGTTGGTCATGGCCTTACATGACCGGCCTTAAGTCAGAAGGGATCGTATCATCGGGGTTTCCGTCCTGGATGGAGGCTGTCCGATTTGAGGTTTTCACTTCATAGTAAAATTCTAGCAGCATGCAAGCTCTGCTTTCTTTTGACAGACACGGTTCTGCTCGCCTTTGTGGGGTCTGAGGCGTGCACTTCAGTTGATGTTGCATGACTGAAGACATGCTGTTAAATTCATGGTGTGCATCCACGGTGCTGAGTCTGGGGTCATCTACTTTCCTGGCCGATACTTTGATATCATTTACAATGCATCTATACTCATCTGTACTAGGAGGGAATGTATATAGTACCCAGCCATTAGGATCAGAGCTACTGCCAGCAGTATTAATGCTTACAGATTGGGTATGCTGATACCCTTTTTGGTAAGAAAACACCCCACGTTTTTAGCCCAGTCCTTAAAGTTAATTCAGTCACTGTTATGACCTAGCCTGGGCACCCCACTAAGCTGTTCCTTAACTAAAGCCAGTGTGTCTAATTAATGATTTGTAAACAGGACTTCCAAACACAAAAATTACATAACCAGGGATCCTTAATGGCCCAACCGATTTTAACAATGAGATCTACATTTACCTATAAAATACTCTAGCTACTGAGTTGTTATAGTATATTTTGCTGCTGACCAGGGAGGGGGGGTTCCCTCTGTATATTTTGCCAAATAGGTTGGTGGTGAGCTTTCAGATATTTTGGCAATCACCATCGACTGGTTGGACACCAATTAAATAAAGCATTTTCCATTAATCATCCCACGATCAACCTCAAAACTTGCCATAATTGAGGCGTTCTCACCTGGAGTCACTCGTGACCCATTACGATAAATCAATTCATCTTTGCTCGTTGCTTATCGGCTTCATGTGAGCAGCAAAGCAGATCGTTTCAGGGTAGTTTATTTAATATGCAAGGCAAGGCAGTATACCCTGGTTTCCATGGTGAGAGAGCTGTTCTAAAAGTAGATCGTGACATTTTTATTGTGTAAATTCAGTCGCTGAATAAAGGACTCTACAGAAATGCAACAAAAGGAATGCCATGAGCTTTAAACAAAAGGCAGATGAGTTCCAAGTGACTACAACCAGAGGGAGGCTGTGGTGTGAAACGTTCAAGCTTGTCAGCAGTGACCAGGCACACAGACATAGCAGCAGCCTCTGGACGTGGTCGATAGCAGCTCTGATTGACCAATTAAATGTTTTAGTTCATGATCATTCGTCTGGTAGAGATTTGTAATTTGGTGTGATGTAGGTTATGAACATTCATTCTGATGTCCGGTAATCACCCAGTACCATGCAAAAATGTCCAGCTCACAGGTTATACAGGTAATATTGGTTAATAAAGTCACAGGTGTAGGACACATTCGACCAGCGTGCGACTGAAGTTTCATCTCATCTTCCTGTCTTCAAAGGGAATATAGTTTGTGCTGTTTTGGGTAATTTTTCCAGATGATTTGCTGAATGAAGACCAAATGGGTCTATCCATGTTACAGGTACTAATGTGTAGGGCCATGTAGAGACTTTTCAAGGAGTAGGTGAAAGACCAGTGTAATTTTCTAGTGTGGGGGTTGGGTAAGCCAGGTGCTCACCCTCGGTAAAAATGTGGATTATTGTCTGCGATTAATCGCTAAAGGAACTTTAAATTCCATTCAAAGGGAGCAGGTGCCCCCGATTACCCGCCCCCCACCAACCCTCAGCATGTCCCTTGGTTTTTCAGGAGGGCCTCAGCACTTTAAATGTTTCATTCACTAAATTCCAGACTGGAAACCAGTTGCAAACTTAAGGTAGTAAGGGTTTTCTGATTTGCTTGGGGAAAAACTCCATGTGTAGCAGGTTGATGACTCCTTATCTAGCCAAAACAAATTGCAAAACCCATTTCTGGTACTCAAGCATAGACTTTAATGTACGTTACTGTCAACCCATGTGCACATGAAGGAAACCAAATCAATGTATTGGATCAGTGAAATAAAATAGACATTTGAGTATACTGTGCAGAGGCAAGCTACTGCCCCTATTCAGTGCTGGAAAGAATTTATCTGATTAGCTTTTCAACTGCAAACTGTCTTTAGAGATTAACGGGAGATGAAATTGTACTTGTAAACTAATTAATTTCATTTTGCAAAACTAGAAGTATAACGTTTTTTTTTTTTTTGTCGGAGATTAAATCTTAACCGAATATCATAAACAAACATATATTAATTCCTGAAAGACACAACTTGTTTTCTTCGTGCCAGAAATCCTTTGCAGATGGCAGTTGAGAGCAAATATCCCTTCCCTGGCACGTGGCCGTTTTTCACGAGTAGCAGGTGTGCGTGTTATCTGCCTGGCTGAGCGAGCCTCATTCTGATTGCTGTGACAACCGGTGAGAGCGATCTGCTGCCCAGGGGATGGTGCCCGCCTCACGGTATGCCCATGCGGACGCGTAACTCGCGAAGACCTTCCGCTTTAGCATGGCCTCATGTGCCTGCTCGCTCTCGGGTCCCTGCAAGGCCCCCTGCCAGCCCGTGTAACCTTTTAGGAAGCGCAGGGCGGAGAATCCGTCTTGCCCCCAGACCCCTGCAAGGAAAACAGCCAGGCTGAGTGTGCAGTGGTCACAGCGCATTGAAGTTTTCCCGGATTGGGCTTCTAGTTGCCAATGGACTCCGTGGAATCCGACACAGAATCCCGCAGCCGGGTCGGTTCCTGGTCAGAATTAACCGAAGATGATGACATAGACAACTGTACAGAGTAATACCCGTCAACGATTTACTCAATTCCAAATTAGAGAAGCGATGACTACTTTAGCTACGGGATTGCACACTGTTTGATGAAGCAAGAAGCTTGCTTGCCTCAAGTTCTTTAAGACATATGTTTTTAACTGTACATTATCATGTAGCATAATACACTCTATTGAGTTTTGACGTGATGATCAAGTAACATTGATGATTGCTTTACATTAAAAGGGATAATCATTTGCAATAAGATTCTCCTGTTTTCTAAACATTTTTATTACTTTCACTCGCTCTGTGAATCCTAACATGGTCATCACACCAAGAAGATGCCTTATTGGTCACAAGAAGAAAAGGTTTCATCATATTGCATCATGCTAAGCATCATCTTCCATCCATTGTATCATTAGCTGGTAGTTTCTGTCGCAGTAACTAACCTTTATATATATATATATATATATATAAATAAAATTTAATTTAAAAAAACAGTTCAGCTTTGTGGAAATCGTGCCTTTATCCAAACAAACAATTTCTGGACTGATGCTTCTCATTTAACACATGAGTAGTGTGACAGAAGAATGACTTCCTATCTCTCTTGTTTTGTGCACAGGGAGGACATCCGGACCGCCAATGTCATCGCAGCGGAGCCGGTCACTTGCCTGGTCATCGACAGAGAGTGAGTAACCTGTCTGGCCGGCTCTGCTCGCGTCCTCTTTTCACTCTCATGAACGCAACTGATCTGAGACCTTTAAGGACGAACTGTTGCTTACCAAAGCATTTTAGGTTTATTGTTTGTCTTGTTGAGCACTATGCACTCCTCTGTGTTTCATTAATATCTGATGGCGACATAATCCTTATTAATTTTGAGGTTAATATGGATTATTAATTCGCAAAATTGTAAGAGTAATTCACTGCTGCACCCAACTTCAGCTGAGGACATTTGTCTGGGTGGAATATTAGTGAGGTACTTCCCTCCCCCAATAACTATATCTGATGATATATAACTACTGTATAGTTCAGTAAGTAATTATCATATCAGTGACTTATATAGCAGTCTTTTGTGGCCTCCTTAAATTGTATGAATTACGCAACCAAGCTTCATCCCATTATCAGGCTGGTACCTCCCCTTTCACCTCATTTGAGTTTGCTGGTGTGGGATCTGAATGTGAAGTTAAGGAAACTAACATTGCATTACACTCTTCGGATCACTGGATGTGCAAATTAAATTTATATCCACTAACTCCAAATTACATAACCTTAATAAGTCATCTTCAAATGAGTGGATTTTGGTCGGCCAACTTGAATTAATCCATGGCAAAATAAGATTAATATTTAACAATTTGTTCTTCAAATGAATAATTCAGTGGTCAGATTCAACACTTGAAATTTCAGGTCAGTGACTTAGTGAAAATCCCAGAAATGCATTAATCAGATACTTGCTCCTCAGACGTGTGAAGTTATAAGAGGTATAATCAAGGTTCTTCAAGCCAACAATATTGGCGTCTGCACTGGGAGAAATCTATGCAGCAGTTTGCCGTCTGTTGTGAGGGTGAGAGGAACCAGTCACACTCTTCAGTGTAAAAGGAACTGAAGCCTTTAACGCTACCATAACTATTCATTAAAGCCATATAATCTATAACTATTCATCAAATTATACATTTTACCTCAATTTTGCACATCTCAGGCATAAACTAAACGCATGCCCTTTTATTCCAACACTAAATTTATAATACTGAGCATTAAATTGTTCATTTGAGGAATGAATCTTGAAATAAGATTGTTTTCCCATGAATTGCAATGAGCTTCATTTTCGTTATGTAACACGATTTTAAGTTACAACACTGCGCCTATCCAGTTTCCGAGGCTCCGCAATCCAAATTCAGATTCTTTAAATTCGCCTCATTTTTGCATAAATCCCCCCAGCTTACGGCTTCCAAGAAGAAGCGCGCAGTGTGACAGCGGGGTGTGAATTGATGGGCTGCTTGTGGTGGGTAGGAGACCGCAAATGTTCTAGATGGCGGCATTAAAAAGCGATCCCGCTACTCGGCAGGGAAACCGGCAGTTTAATCGCCGCGCACGGCTGAAAGTTTTACGACCTCTCTCATTAGTGGACCTCCTGCTTTGGCCCGCCTCACCGCTTTCGTGACGTCACTCGCCACGTTTGAATCCCCGCCATTTTATTCGTGGCCAGATGGGGGCGCATGATCCGCGGGAAGCAGGAGAAATGCGGCTCGGACGAGATAGGGGGACGCTGCTCAGCGGGAGACGGGCGAACGGCGTACACTTTATTTTTATTTTCTTCCTGACAAGCGAGATGAAGGCCCTGATACATGAGTGAGGGGACTTTATAGGATTGGCATTCGCAGTATTTTATCCCCCGTTGTCACGGGAGCATTTCAGGGGGAGGATTACAGCGGCTGCCAGCACTGTCAAATGTTCAAGGCCCGTGGACACCTTAACCCAAATTCATTGCTATTATTGAACGAAATTTATTTGCTGAGGGAATCTAGGGCGACTTGTTCTGGTTACAATGATATCACAAATAGCAGAACGTCCAAAATAATAATTTTGTTGACAATAATGCGTCTGTGACTTCAATACAGGCTGATTTATGGTTCATTTATGGTTAAAGCGCATGAACAGTAAAATAAAATATGTACACTCAATGGCCACTTTATTAGATACACTTGCTTGCAAACAGCCAGTTTGAAATGGCTCTGGAGGAAAATGTGGGTCCTGGTTTTATGTAGCTGCACTTAATGAAATGTACACCAAGTGTATATTCAGTATAAAATATATTTAAATTTTTGCCATGTGATTTAACGATTTAGATACCAAAAGCACTAGCAGATGTTTAAAGCCACCATATAAACCAGGTTTTTATCTGTTATTTATTCATGATTACGTGCATTGCTCATTTGTTAAGAAATAGGACAGAAACTGAATCTCAAATGAAGTTATAAGGAGAAGCTTGCAGCCCCTTAAAACACTAAAGCCCGACATGCGGTTTTTGATATTTATGATCACATGTATCCTGAAGAAGCAGCTTAATGACATCTTACATGGAAGCCGATAATGGGGCAATTACATCACTATTGTGCACTCACTGAGCACGTTTAAGAGGCATAATTCAGAGACGGCAGCTAAAAGCTGACGGTGATAAACAGGGTAGGTGTGGAAGTGTGGGTGGCCCGGCACAGGGTGACCATCCAGCGGAGAGACACGCAGGCTGTTCCTTGGAGCCTGGGCTGGCACAGATACTGCTGCTGCAGCTGGCAAGGGGAACATGGGAAATCACACTCCACCTGTCCTCGATGCTGAAATGCCGAAGTTACCTTGTATGAACTGGTTGAGCATACAAGAATACAGTCAAGGAGGTATACGGGGGTGGGGCCACCTCAGCTGATTGGCTCCTGAAGTGCCCCTCCTCTGTCATTCACCGATTCGAAACATTTCATTGGCTAATGATAAAGTTAGCCTCCGCTCTGCTCTGTATGTGACATACGGTGCAATGCCACTCCCAGCAGGGCCCGCTTCCTGAATTAAAGTAATGAGATATACCTGGAAATGTCCTAAGGTCGCTGCACTCTGATGTAATATATTCACGTTGCATCCTATATGCATTTAACTTTACCTTTATGTATTCAGTTCTGGGAAAAACATTAAGAAGTATTGAAAATCCGAATTATGTGCAGATGCTCTCATCTTGCCGCAAGAGCGAGCTGGGGAGCCACTCTGTGCCCCTCATTGAAGTCTTCTTTGCTCATCCTCGTCACTCACCTTCAGTTCATGCTAATTTCTATACCAGCAAGATCTCAGTGAGATACAACACTGAGATAAATCCAATTGGAACGATATTAAATAAAAGCAGTTATATTACTCTTTCTTTCAAGTTTTCTTTTTAATTCCACATACAGATGCAGTAATGTACAATATATTATTACTGCATGGTTTACAGTAGGAAGAACTGGTATTTAATGCATGAAATATATACCCAAGTGTGATATGTCTAGAGTTTTTGCACTTTTATGCATTTTTTTATGCAAATGTCTATCATGCGTGGGTGTTGTATATTCATTCAAATATCACAGAAGATGTGAATTTATGAAACGTATTGCTATAATTTACTCTTTGTTCTTGTTTCTAATAAATGTCAGTTGAAGGCATTTATATTAGGACTAATGTGGAACATTGAATTTCTAGGGTATGTATTTTACCATTTCTTATTTGCTTTTCCTTTCAGTTCTTTCAAGCACTTGATTGGGGGTTTGGAAGATGTCTCTAACAAAGGGTACGAGGATGCTGGCGCCAAGGCAAAGTAAGTTACTGTGGGTGAACATCATACCAACTGGTTCAGCATACAATGGTACAGTCAAGGATGTGTACAGGGGCGGGACCACAGGGGAGCTGGCCTCAGCTCAAAGCTGATTGGCTTCTGAAGTGGCCTTCCCATGTCACTCATTGATTCAAAACATATCATTGGCTAATGATAAAGTTAGCCAATGATATGATGAATTATGGCCCCATATATGCTCCCTACCTTTAAAAAAAACTATAAACACCCTTGAGTACAGTAAACTCAGATACTTGGAAATTGCTAATAGTATAATGAATAGCAGACGGTGATTATGTAGCCGTTCAAAATATGAGGAGACCTCTAGCAGACCCCGACGGCCAGTGTGCTGGAAATAGAGGCTGCTTCATGCACTGTGCACAGGGGACGTCTCCCCAGCTCGGTGAATTGTAGGCCTGAGGTACACACCTCCATGAAAGAAGGGGCTGAGATGAGTGTGGAAAAAGAGGCAGCAAAGTTTAGAGTAACCAGAGATGGGGGGGGGTTTACTGTCAGGGAACACCACCTCAATCCCTCCTCTGATCTCCCACTGCGAGCTACCCAAGGCTGGGCCTCGCTACAGAAAGCCAAGCATGGCCTGAGGGAGTTTCTGATTACAGGACTGCCCTTCAGTGTCGGCAGATCAGACCCCCTGACTTTGCTGGAACGCACTGAGCCTCGTGCAGTGATGGGTCTTTACCGCAGCTGGTCAGAGCCTTAGAAAGGAGACTCATTATCACATGGCCAAGAGCCGTTTATAAAACACAGTCTTTAGAGTGCCAGCTATCTGTGTGTGCAGCTTTGTTTCGACGGTCAGGAATATGCACTCAGTCAATTCTGCCTTTTCCATTCCCATCAGAAAAACACTGCAGATCTCGCTCCTTCGATTAGCTTTCAGTCAGGTCATTATAATCTCGGCAGAGCCATTTTCTAGTGCTCCCAGTTAGTTCTGCATTAACCGAGTTTCGGCGTCAGGGATCAGTTAGCTGAATTCCAACATGCACCCCCCCCCAATCAAAAACAGCAGTTTTATGCACTAATGAAGCTCCTGTGAAATTGTTAGGCTTAAACGAGACTCAGATGTCTCGCAAAACTAACTTGTTTTGGAAGGACATTCCTCTAAAAAAAAACTTTTCAGACACATTTGAATTACATTAATCGTTTCCGCTTTGCAACTACATAATAATTTGTTTACTGTACAATTCCAGTCAACCTGATTTTGAGTTGTATTCTCTTAAACTCACTCCTGGTCTGAATGTCAAATCACATCGATGGTTCTATGCAATAGTTTTCTTCAGACGCTGGCGAGTTGATTTCACATGATGAAAAAGACTATTGCGGTATGACACTTAGTTTTGTTATTAGTAAGTAATTATTGGAGACCAAGAATAAGATGGCAGGTCATGAATAGAGATGAGTGCACTTTGTAGGAATGATTCAGGAACTTCCGTTGCCTGCCTTGTTTCCTTTAAAAAGCGTGTCTACAGCGATTTTACACTGTTTGACTCCAAATATATGGAGTATATCTTGGGGAAGATGGTGGTGCAGAAGGCAGTACAACCATTTGGCAACCAGAGGGTTGCTGGTTCGGGCCCCGCTTCCTCCTGACCCCATCAAAGTGTCCTTCAGCAAGACACTGAACCCCAAATTGCTCCCAGTGTGCAGGTTGGCGCCTTGCATGGAAGCCTCTGCCACTGGTGTGTGATTGGGTGAATGTGAAGCATAAATTGTAAAGCGCTTTGAGTACTCGGAAGAGTAGAAAAGTGCTATATAAATGCAGTCCATTTACCATATGTCCTTGCTGGAGGGTTATATGTCAGAAAGCAAGGCTTATATACTAGCAGTGTATAACAGACAGTGTCATTTGTCTTTAGCAAAAGCTAAAATCATGAGGCTGTTTTGGGTTAATTTCAGTGTTGATGTGTGCTGCTGTATTCCTGCTGTTATAAGTTTGCTTTTCCCTGAACCAGATTCCTTCATAAAAAGTGTCAAATAACTGTTCCATAACATTGCTGAAGTACTTTAAATGATCAGTATATTTTACCCAGTGTGCAACACTGGAATCAATAGAATTAATATGTTTTCATTTTTCCATAAGGATTAATCATTTAATATTATACATTTAAGATATGATTTATTAAAAATTAATCGGTCTACAGATAGATGGTTAGGTGCATTGGTGTCCCCAGTGTGTCAGTGTGTGCGATGGTTTCCTGTTATGTTCTTCCTGGGAAACGTGCCCCCTACTGGCTAAGCGGTTATGACAGATGGATGAGCGATCTGCGCGTGCTTATACCTTGCATGCCGCCTCATCCAGCTAGCATGTACAGCTCTTCGCTTCAGCTTCTTGTGCTCGATTAGTCAGAATTACAAACAATTAAACTGTGACTTTTTCTCTCTTACAGAAGACTTGAATACGATTCTCATCAGTGACTCTTCTATATCTATACCTTCTTATATCTACTCTTTGATGTCTTCCTGACTTTCACTGCTTGTTTCAGTCAAAAGGACAAGATTCAGGAGGTCAATGTATTAATATATTATAATTTTAATATATTAACCCTCTGGCGCATAGCGGTCACTACAATGGACAGCTGTTTAAAAGTAATCAACTGGGAAATCAACTGTTTTAT
>JABFEA020000044.1:10216656-10237898 GCA_019775915.2 Cyphomyrus plagiostoma
TTGATTAGATAATTGCATTAATGAGAAATTGAACAGGTGTTCCTAATAATCCTGTAGGTGAGTGTATATGTAGATAATGTCACCTGTGTTGGGAATTAAGTAGTGAATAGTAGCAAATGAGCTACTATCGCACCCCCAAGACATTTCAGCCTAAAATCTTGTGCTATAACTCTTGCTGCCCTCATGCTGTCACCTTTTTGGGACTTGCTAGCAGAAAGTGAAAGCCCTGAAATTCTACACGCATATGTTTGTGCTTGAATGGAGAAGTCTGGCACACTCAGTGGAAAAAAACTCTGTCGTATCTTGGATCAGCAACATGCCTTCCACTGGATGCGAGCCTCACCGTATCGCCTGTCAACAGCCCATACATCTCACTGGTCATGTCACACTGTGCCCTGCTCCCTTTTTCCACTTAAGGAGTCAGAGTGGAGACAGGAAGTCAGGTCTCACCTCCCAGAGGACTAACTGGTAACCCGGGGATCATAAACAAACAAACAAAATAAAATTCCTGGGAAATAAAATATGCAAAATATGGCACATTTAGCAGAACCAACTCGAATCTTTGGCTTGACAGTTAAATAACTTGTTGGTGATAATAGATTCAGGTGAAGAGTTTCCTGTCATGTCTCCACACTGTGCCATATTGGGCCTGGACGCTGCCTGTAAATAGCTTTTTGTCCCCTTTTGGGAAGCCAGTGGTGCGACACAATCATTTTCCAGCTGCCTGAAGATTGCCCGGCTTGTCAAACATGAAGCAGGTGTAGTGCATTCTTCACCAGAGTGTGGCCAGAGGATAATGGTTTTGAACCCTGGACAAGGTAGAGTGCAGGTCCGGTCAAGGCTGCACTCTGCCCAGCGGCCCTCTTCACATAGAGGAAGTCGTTCCTCATTACCTGCAGTGTTTCGGCTCAGTCCCGTCGAGCTCGTTAAGGCCCGCTGCCAGGCAGGGCGGCATCTCGCCTTGGCCAAGTCACCCTCGTAGCTGAATCAGCCGTCTTGGAGAAGTGTGATGGGAACACAGTCTGGTGTCAGTTTCCCCAGAGCAGCCAAGGCGCTGGCTCGGGGGGGGGGGTAAGTGGCATCCTGTTTGGTCTGGACGGTGCAAGGGCAATCTTCCAGAGCTGTGCCTTTTACACAGATACCTTCCACTTCTTTGTTCATCTCTTCTTGATGTCCCTGAGTGGACACCCCAGCCACCACCCCCCCACTGCCATGGTGCCAACTAAAACACCATCACAAAAGCCCCCACCTACTAATCTAATCTCTGAGACACTCCGAACACTGATGAGGCGATAATTACATAGGCCGGGAAAAGATGAGACAGGTGTGCCAGTGATCATATGGCCTTCAGTAACAGTAAGTGGGTAATTAAACTTCGTCCTGGCTGGCATCCTCTTTGTCCCTTAGCCGCTCTCTTGTGTGAAATCACATGTGCACCACGTTAATGGCCCTGCCCAGCAGCTGAAATGCATATGAAAGGTAAAGCATTAATTTTTAATGTAAACCAAACAAATTGGCATGCCCAACTCTTCAGGGTAGCCCGATCCTTTCTGGATAAGTGGTTTTTAAGATGGATGAATAGAGCTTTTGTTACAGAAGATTGTACTTTCACGTACAGGAAAGAAAGAGACTCCAGTGGGTGATTTAGCGATGATGCCCCGCGGGGAGAAAAAAAATGAAATGTGTTGTGATTATGAACAGGAGGTCTGCACACAAGGCCTTTTTCACAGTGTGTCCTTCGAGGTGTGTAGTTATGCAAACAAGGTTGCCCAGATGCTAAAAATATGTATGGGTCCAGCTGGCCAGTATTTGTAGAGATGGGGGGGGGGGGGCTTCCAGGGAAACACTCGTGCTTGTATTTTGGTAGTGAGGCTAACCCCACGCTCTGCAAACTTCAGGCTGACATCAGACCCACTCAAACAGCTCTGGGGGCCCTCTGCAGCAGAGCAGCTGGCCCGGGGGGGAGACTTACACCTTAGCTACCAATGGAATGGAACGCTGATTTGGTCTTAGCTCAGTCTCAAGGGGTTCTGCTTTAGAAGACTGGAAAGCCTCACTGGACGTGCTTTGGATGAAGGCAGACTCAAGGGGGTTGGAGAGCTCTCTGTTACACCTTGCAAAAGGAAGCATTGGCTATCAAAATGTGCAGAAGGCATAGCTATTGCACCTTCATCGGGGAGATAAGATCTTTACTTTCACGTTGGAGAGTGACCATATGAACACGGATCTTGCCGTACTGTGACTTGGGCACCATACGGACCTGTCCCAGTGGACCAGTGCACACGTTTACACTATTATTCTTGGACCAGTAAGAGCGAAAGGGGGGAGATGCACGAGTTGGTTACCGAGAAGGTGCGGAAGAAGAAAGAGCGGCTGGACAGCCAGCCTTCCCCCTTCAAAGCCTTGTCCCTCCATATGAATTACTTTGTCCACGCTTCTAAGAAGTTTCCTTTTTTCCACCTGACAAAATGCAGGTACGAAGCGGAGAATGCCTTCTTCTCAAACCTGAAGCTTGTCGACTTCAACATCATCGACACTTTAGGAGTGGGAGGCTTCGGCCGGGTGGAACTGGTAAGATATTTCATTCTCTCCACCTGTGCGCCTGTCTGCTCTGTAATGCATTGCCAAAGCCTTAGGCTTCTCAAACACTTACTCAGAGAGGTGTCATGATGTCAACTTAATGATCAGCATTAGAGCATTTAATATAAAAATGGAGGCTTTATTAGAAGCATTTGAAATGTGTGAAAGATTTTCAGTCTTTGCGGGTGCAATTTCTTGCAACCTAATTTTAAATGCAATACAAGAAAAGCTGCCTTTGTCCTGTGCACTGGTCTGCAGACAAACAAAAACAATGACCCATATCGCATTTAATATAGGGTAAATGATAAAAAAAAAAGTGCTTTAGCTATCTTGACATAAAAACATGGTGTGTCTAGACTCCTTGAAAATTACATAGTCAAAGGGCTACTGTAGTATTTAGTGACAGAAATTAAGCTTGCTGCACTGTTAAAAACTTGAGCTACTTCATGGTTGACTGATTGAAATAATTATGGTGATATTTAACTATATTTATAGGGAATTGAAAAAAAAGAACAAATCAGTAAGGACGGAGTATTCATTGAATGAGATGTTATATTAAAGGTTAAAATTATGTATAATAACTTGTGCGGATTAGTTTTGTTCATCTTGTTTTCCCAAAGTAATACCCTGGTCCAGTTCCAGGTTAAATCTATTTGGGGGTAAGTTTCCACATAGTAAGCATGGGCAGTAATGGTAATCCAGCTGTGTGACGGCTTTGGGGTTTATATTGTACGGAGCTCTTTAAACCCCAAATGTTTTTTTTTTCCTAAATAAAGGTTTTAGCATTCATCCATAAACCAAAACCTAAAATCCTGAGACTTTGATCTCTTAACATTTGTTATCGTTTATCCAAAACCGATTTTTTAAAGACTCCTTCAAGATGTATACTTAAAAACAAATATAGTAACAGACGTGTTCCCATAGTGCACCATAAGTGTGGATAGATGTTTTGTTGACATTTGTTTTATTGGCAATCTGTCTGTCCAAGGCAGTGATGCAATCCTCTGAAAGTTTAGTGTGCTTTTCAGTAATCAAACACCAATTATCACTGAAAAGTTCTTTAAAATAATTAGCATAAATCTCAAGTTTTGCACATAAGTGCTGAAGAATTATTAATGAAAGGAAACAAAATCTCAGACTCAGAAATAGCTGTTGGCATTGTTGAGGAAGGCCGACATTGCAGACAAAGTTCTACTTGAACTGCTTATGAAGCACGCAGACAGTTTTGGTGCCACTTACACTGGCTTTTTGGGGGTGGCGGCACTGGAGGTACTGCAAAGGTGGAAAAAGGAAGTTTTATCCTACTGTTGGCAAGAGTTGGCTGGCAAGAATGATGCAGGGGAGGCCGACACTGAGAGGGAGACAGGTTTAATATTGTATAATGGAGTCAACTCAATGCTGCAAGTGAGGATATGCCAGTGAGCCTGTCCTAAAGAGGAATCCCCAATCAGGCCACCCAAACCTATTTTTAACTTTCTAGTACCCATACTGCAGACTAGCCTCCCTTCCCCCAAGGCACACTTGACACATAGTGTGCACTATGTTACTCAATGTGAAGAATTCAGCCCCCAGTAATCCTCCTATGTTCTGGGTTATCTATAGACTATGACTCATAGGCTATTATGGGGACCAGTGGAACCCCACAAGGTCACAGGTCGGCTGGCCTCAAACTTCTGCAGTTAGCCGTTGCGTTGTTCCCATTTCATAAACTGCGCTAAGTGCAAAGATGGAGGTTGTATCCCGGTAGCTAAATCCCCGCATCCTCTTGACCCCGCAGGTACAACTCAAGAGCGACGAGGGCAAGACATTTGCAATGAAGATCCTGAAGAAGAGGCACATTGTGGACACAAGGCAGCAGGAGCACATCCGCTCCGAAAAGCAGATCATGCAGGAAGCTCACTCTGACTTTATCGTTAGGTACACATAATTCCTCATTTGCTTCACCTCCAAAATGAACTACCTTGACAGTCCAATACCATGGGCACCTTCATTCGGAGTGAACCACTGGGTGGCATGTTCAATTCTGTAAAGGTTGCATGCTCAACTGGGCAACTGCAGGTCCCAAATCAGAGCTTAACTCCTTGGGCTCCTCCTCACAGGGGTTGACGCTGCAACCATGATTATTGCACATAACTAACCTGTCATGCGTACATCAGGAACTATATCTCATGGTGCAAGCTCTGGTTTTATCTACAGTTCTTTGTAACTCAAATAAAGCAGAGGCCATGTGACCAAGGAAGACTTCAGGCAAGAAGGGAATTTAGAAATTAAAATATTTACCAGCAAAAAACTCATGCTTGGAACATGTGGCCTCCAACTCCGGCGTTCCTGTCTTATCTTTTGTATCCCACTGGCACAGTATTCTTTACAACTTCTCTGCTTTCCACCTCTAGACTCTACCGAACATTCAAGGATAGCAAGTACCTGTATATGTTAATGGAAGCCTGCCTCGGGGGAGAGTTGTGGACCATTCTTAGGGACAGGTATGGCGAACACTTATCCTGGCAAATCAAAAACATGTGACATGCTCTCTTAAAACTGTATCATGCTGTATAAGGTTTCAGTGAGATGTGATTATTATTGACACCTTAAAACAAGGCGCGTCACGCATAGGGATGAGCATGCTAATTATTTGTGAGGTGCTAAGGCAATTGTGCATTGGCTTCCTGGGATCAAAGGCAACGTTTAGACATAACCCCTAAGTATTTTCACTGGGCAGACAAGCCTTGACAAGAGGAGTGCCTTTTTCTTGTTATTGCTTCACCTTTATTTCTTGTGAATCAATACACCCATTGGTCTGGCGTTTTCATTATCGCAGAGGTTCATTTGAAGATGCGACGACCAGGTTTTACACGGCGTGCGTCGTTGAAGCTTTCGCCTACCTGCATTCCAAAGGAATCATCTACCGCGACCTCAAGCCAGAGAACCTGATACTGGACCACAGAGGTTATGCCAAGCTGGTGAGTAGGCACCAATCCCAAGAAGAGAGAACACAATGTTCTGATCTTTAATTGTAATGTCGGGCGGGAATAAAGGATGGCAAAGAGCAGGGTTACAGTCTGCTTTGTCTTTTCAGGTGGATTTTGGTTTCGCCAAAAAGATCGGGTTTGGAAAGAAAACCTGGACTTTTTGTGGAACACCGGAGTATGTAGCTCCAGAGATCATCCTGAATAAAGGCCATGACATTTCTGCTGATTACTGGTCCCTTGGGATCCTCATGTATGAGCTGCTGACTGGCAGGCAAGTGCAAGCATATGTCCATAAGCAGATATCAGGCGTACGTTAGAAACTCTGTCAGAATCCCACTCAGTAAGCCGACACCTTGTGCCTTAAGAATGTAATGTATATGATGTGACAAGAGTCAACAAGGGGCCGGGATGTGTCCTTGTGATCCTGGCACGTCTAACCAAGAGAGATAAGTTTACACCTGTTTGGAAAGAGGACCTGCGGTCATAGAGCAAGAAGCTGCTGTCTAGGCTCTCAAAGGCGCTAGGCAGTAAACGTGGGCTGCCTTCCATTGCCCCGCTCAAAACGATCACAGTCATCGCTGTCTTAGATATCCGCAATCACCGCACAGACGTGATTTCATGCCCTGTCAAGATATCCCCGAGAATTCATGTACGTGTTTTCTGTTATTTTCCTATCCAGCCCTCCATTCTCAGGCCCTGATCCTATGAAAACCTACAACATAATCCTGCGGGGCATCGACATGATTGAATTTCCAAAGAAGATTACCAAAAACGCCGCCAACCTAATAAAAAAACTATGCAGGTGAATCTTAATGAAGATCTGCGTGCACCGATGTACATGTGCAGCTAGTGTGATTTGGGCAATTCTCTACTAATAAACATGTGTCTCATTTTTAGGGACAATCCTTCAGAGAGACTTGGAAACTTGAAAAATGGAGTCAAAGATATTCAGAAGCACAAGTGAGTGACATCAATGTTATGAATTCAACACCGACTCTGCTGTGTTTACCTAAGTCATTAAAATAAGATGAAGGGCAGTTTCATTAATAGCCTCGTCTGTTGCATGAATCCTAGGTGGTTTGAAGGCTTTAACTGGGAAGGGTTGCGGAAAGGAACACTCACACCACCTATCATTCCCAGTGTAAGTACAGGTTTCACTTTCCGAACTGTAATGTTCCTTAAAAAAAAAAAAAAACATTTAAAATGAACATCCTCAAAACAGATTACAGAGCGTCAGCTGTGGAAACAGCATCTAAGGCATGTAAGATCGTCCGGTTTCATATGAAAACAAGCGTGGTGGGTTGAGGTCATGACATCTAACATATTTTTCGCTTGGAGTGAACATGGTAAAGCTAATTTCGAGACCGATTGTTCTGTCGCCCAGGTCACGTCACCGACTGACACGAGCAACTTCGACAGTTTCCCAGAGGACAATGACGACCCACCTCCAGATGACAACTCTGGCTGGGACACAGATTTTTAGCCCCCACCCCCCCCTTCCCCCTCCTGGATTCCTGAAATCGGCTTCTGTGATGCCGTGGGGCGCCTTCTTCAGGAAGTTTCAAAAAAGAAAACATAATTAAATTATAAAAATCTAAACATGCAGCGAAGCAAAGAAGTAGCGAAACAGGGAAAGATGAAGGGGAGAGTCGAAGCTCTGGGTCACCGAGATGCCTTTGCTGATGTTGCTGGGTCACAGGCGTGGCATAGGGGCTAACGTCTAGGTAACAGTATGGCTCCTGCAGAACGTAACGCTGCAAAGATCACCACGCCGCTAACGTCGATCCTCGAGCTGAGCCTTAAAAATAATCATTTAAAAGGTTTCCTTTTCTTACCACAGATCTCCCTTCTCCCAGAGCCTTGGCTTTACATGGAACAGCCACGTATTGTGAGGCAGAACCACATCTTTGGATTTCTGTTTCTGGGATTTCCCCCCCCCACCCCCCCCAGCTGTTGGCTGTCGTCACGGTTACGTTCGGCTAACCTGTGATTCTAAAGTTATGTACGAGTGAGAGAACACCACCCTCCTGTTCTTTGGAGTCTGCAGGACCATGGCGATGTAACTTATTAGAGTCACTTTTTGAAGTGCTCACTCTCTTTCTGAATGTTATTTTAAAGTCAATCGAAATCGTATGGTAGCAGATACAGTATGTATATGTATATATTGCATATATATTCCAAAACACACACACACACACACACATTCATACATAGACAATTATGTATCAGTATTAACACAATTTAACTTAGAAGCACAACTGTTCCCTTTTTAATGTCTTCTATAAAAAAAAGAAAAACCTGTAGTGTACATCTGCTTTCACCCACAATTTTTCAAGACCCTTATATTTTGCTAGCACTGAGTTGCACTCATATGCTCTTAATTTGCAGTACATAATTTCCACTTAGACATGCTTAACTTTAGGAGTCATTACATGATAATGTGCTTTCTAAACACACAGAAAAAACCTCAAAAAGTAGACAGTAGCAGTAGTCTCTGATGCCCGCATTGGTTTGGTAATTTATAGATCAGTCGAGACTGTCTGAAAAAACAGCTTAAACAATTCAGAGGTATACTACTTTTTCACCACCAGGGGGCAGACTGTCACATACTCTCATGATACATAAGAATTTAGACGATGTAAGCAGAATGATTAAAGTTGATTAAAGGACAGATAGTGTCACAGATTTCTGATTCTGCAGTTGCATTTCAACAGTCTGTGCGCAGGGCGTCTCAGAAGAGGAGGACAACGTGCCACCACGCTTCACGTTCAGATTCTTGTAAACACAATTTGCTGGATAGAGAAATCTTATTTATTGTTTAGGACCAGAGGTAAATATTTGTGTAAATAAATATTTAGTGCTAATATTTTGTGATACATGTACAACTTTGAATTGTTAGAGTATATCAGCGTTTACTCTTTTTGACTTTTTACACAAAACATGCCGTCTTACAACTCAGATCTAACCAGACTTGAACAAACTCATTTTGTTGGTCAGCGACTCAATGACTGTATGCTCCCTCACCAGGCTGTCTGGACGACCCATCACATGGCTGTTTGGCATAATAGCAAGTGCCTTATATCAATGGCATCCAAAAACATTTGTGTTAATGCTGCATGATGAAGCCAAACGTCTTGACTTCTTGTCCCTTTTTTGGCTTCTGCTGCTTTTCTATGGTTCTGCTATTTATATGCCTTTTTTTCTTAAAATAAAAACGTAACTTTCAAAGCAACGTGACGGATGCCTCATTTCCCGCAGCTTCTGCAAAAGCACGTCTGTGTTGTGTTTGCGCAGATTAACTTAAGAACAGGGGACTCTTCATACTTTCGCATTAGCTGCGCTCTCACTTTTGCTGGGTGGTCTTTTTTCCCGTTGATCCCACACATGCAGCGAACACAAGGCCTCGTTGAAATGATTTCCTCTCCGACTCGAGCAAAACTTGAAGTGAGCAACAGCATGGGTGGTAAAAATACCTGTAGAAACCGAAAGAGAGGGAGAAAACCCTGGTTCTTTCAGTGGAACAGTGGAATCGCATCTTCACGCCCATGTGACCTTCAACCAGAATGTACCAATGGAGGCATTCCCGCCATGTAACTTCAGCACACATGTAACATAGACTTGACTTAACATAGACTTAATACAGGTAAATGTAAGATTCAATGTAGTCTTTTGCAGCTGTCAGTTTACCATGTTACTGAAATAGAAAAGTATTTTACAGTACTGTGTTGTACCCAGATGTCCTTTTGTCTAGTTAGCAAACCTCATTTCCTGCTCTCACTTCAGAGGTGCCCAGTCTTGGCCCTGTGGGACAGCAGTGTGTGCAGGTACATTTCTAAAATTCATAACACTGAATGCTAAGTCCACGTTTGTCCAGTTAAAGCATAAATTAGAAGCTCAACAGGTAGGAATCCAGTCCTACAGGACCAGTTTGTGACACTCAAAGTAATGAGCTGTTCCTGCGGTCCGATTTGCTTCAGATGAGCTTTTGTCGGTGTTGAATCTTTTTGTATTGTAAATGTGCCGCGAATTTGCCCCTTAAAATTTGTAATGTTCACAAGGCAACAATAAATGTGAACGACTTTTTGGATAGTCAGATCCTGCATCTCTCTGGAATGAATATGGTCATCGTATTGATAATCCAGGCACCATGTCAAATACACAAGATTTGTCTTGGGAAAGACCAGCATAGCCAATCACAATAGGTCCAAGTTAGGCAACTGACTACCCCCCCATCCCCCATCTTAGTGCTTTTGTGGCATAGATTAGTCCATGGCTTCGACTTCCAGTCTACAGACCAGCTACCTTGTGCAATCTTTGGCAGTAAACCCTCAGGAGAGACCCGGAACAGCATCTGTAAGCAAAGGCTGTTTCACACTGGCTGCATATGTCAGCCTTATTACACCACAGCAGGTCAACAGGGACTTCAAGGAAGAGTGAAATTTAAAAATTCAGAAGCAGACATCTTTAAATCAGATGTGGTACAGCACACAATCACACACACACTTGTACTTATACTTTTGTGAGACCATCCATTCATTTTAAGGGGTTAATCCTAACCCCTACCCAGCCCAAACCTTAACCAAAGGTAACCAAACAAATTAGAACTCTTTCGACATTTTTAGTTTAGCTGCAGAGTCAGATTTTTTATTAAACTGAATTTCTCCTTGTGGGGACTGGGGAAAAATGGTCCCCACAACATCAAAATACTGTAACAGGTTATTATCACATTGAGGGGATATATGGTCCCCACTATATAATGTGTATCTGGACCACATGCACACACATACAAAACCATGCAGTACAAGGTCAGGCAGTGACTGACTGACAGTTTGTATTTTTCTGTTTGGGGGAGGAGGGGGGGGGGGTCAAACCTTCCAGGTGTAATTCAGACAGGAGTGGAATATGATCCATTTAAGGCATGAATAACAGCTAAGCCATTTTGGCAGGATGCTGGGGGCAGTTCATTTCCCGATATGATCCCTTCAAGCATGACCCGGTTTCACTGATTTAATTATACTAACGTTTTAATAAAAGGAATTATTCATTTATTAAGAAGCGTAAGGCTCCACGTCCCACCGGGACCTTCTAGGCTCAGCAGTTAGAAGATGAATGTATGTATGGATGGATGGATAGAATATACCATCCACCTCTACGTGACATGTGTTATGAGGATGACGTGAACAGTACGGACCGCTAGATGGAGCAGGGCGCACACCTGTCTAATCCTTTTTCTACTTCGTAGGGGGAAAAAAAAAAAAAAAGTTAAAAAACCACGGTTTTTCGGTCAAACGCGAATGGTTGTGTATTTATTTTTTCACTTTAATGACGTGGCTAACTAGCAGCGTCTATTGTAGCATAAAGATTAAGAGGCGACCGGGCAATTGAAAACAGGATTACCTGGCATTCAACCAAATCATTTTGCCGAGTACAATGTCCGCTAAAAGCCGCTAAAAGCCGAGCAAACGAACTGTTTGTGAAGATGCCATGCCTGCCGAAGTCTGATTAAGACATGGGGCTTCAGCTCTGTTTGATCTGTCTTCATCAAAGGCTCCTTTACACGGAGCTTCATTTTACACCACTCTAGGCACTGGATGTACAATTAAAACAAAGCCGAAAGACCAAAGAATCGGGCTGAATGCCGCGAATTCACGTTTAATGAAGTGTATTGAACGTTTGTCTTGTAGTTGCCTATTATAAGTAACCTCTGTAAACAGCATCAAAGCTTTTCTATTTAGGAGGTTATTCCAAGTATTTGGCATGTGCTTAGAAACTGTTAAATCGTTAGCGTATTACGTGACTACAAAGATCTAACCTC
Source organism: Cyphomyrus plagiostoma (assembly GCA_019775915.2). Lineage (NCBI taxonomy): Eukaryota > Metazoa > Chordata > Actinopteri > Osteoglossiformes > Mormyridae > Cyphomyrus > Cyphomyrus plagiostoma. The sequence goes on from JABFEA020000044.1 coordinate 10,228,021, forward strand.
AGGATACACCAAATGAATACTTTTTTGAACACCCGAAGCATTCTTTCGCATCCCTTGTTCAATGGACTTCTTGTTACTTTATGTGAAACTGTAATTTTGTTCGATTGGTAAAATGGGTCATCTCCATCACCTTTTCAATAGGCCTACCGCACTTTGACAATATTTATTCTTCGATATAAAAGGGGTCACCGTGTTTTGGAATGGTAATAGTTTCTCAATTAAGGGATGTCTATTCACTGAAGACCATTATCCTTAACTTTTAATTCAGGAACAGCCACCAATTAATTTATCACCCGCCTAAGGGGAACCAGAAAAACAGCGTTTAAACCCCTATCTTCCGGATATTGATTAAAGTTAAAAAGTCACTGACCGGAAAGCATTAGATTCCCGCAAAAGACAGCCAAATAAACCTTTAATTTTGTGATAAGGCTATAATCTGCCAGATCCTGAAAGTTACTTAAGGATGCGGAAAATTAATATCTCCCAACTTACAAATACACTGAGGACTTAGGAAATTTTTAGGTCATTAGTGACTTAAAGAGTTTTGTCACGCAGGCCTACGTTGTTGACAATCATACTATAGACAAAGTGTATGCTTACATATACACCAACTGTCGAATGTTGTTAACATATCAATAAATAACATTATAATTAGCCTACCTTTAGGCAACACATTTACAACGCAACGTTCCAAAAATAATGACAAACTTTCAGTTGAGAAACCGGCTTGTTAAAAACGTGTCTAATTGTCTTAACAGCGCGCAGCTGAAGTTCAGAGAGACCGATGTCAGTTCCTTATTGCTGACTGCTAATCAACCCGTATTTGTTTTAAAGCACTTAGCCTGAATGATAATTAATTCGGTAAACTTTTCACTCCCAGTGATTTGCATACGGGCCTTTGATCTGCACCGCTTGTTTAATCAAGTGCATTTCAAAGTTCTCCAGTTACAATTACGTATCAAATGCTGCTAATGGACCGAAAATAACTTGAATAACCATCCATTACAAAAAAACTGGGTGAATCGTCTGGATCGTCAACTATTGTTAATTTGACAAGGCATTGCAATTTTAAGGAAATTTGAAGCTTCATCACACGTCATAATATATTAACGCTTGCTTAAGCTGTTTAATGAAAAACACCAAGTGTTTTCTTATTTAAAAAAGAAAAACTCATAAATGAAAACGAGGATTCGGAACTTGTGGTAAATTCAACATTTTTTAATTACAAAGACAACGCCGTTGTTGACTGTAAACGCAAAAGACACATGTCCGGAGCTTTTCCAAGTTCCAAGAACGCCTAGAATAGGTTTAGTGATATCCCTTAAATCCCATATAAAGTATGTGCAGCGGGTCCATTAGATGGAAATGTTTCGGTGTGTGTTTGATGTCATCTGACGGACTCATTGATAATTATACACAAACATTGTGAAACCTTAGGACCAGATCTCCCTTCCAATAGTAAGCGTAACTGCTGTGGGAAGAAGCGTCATGAACTCCGGCTCTTTGAAATTTCATCCACCCCTTTGTTACACATAGCTAGGGGCGGGAATGCAAACAACTCCACATGTATAAATCGAGCATCACGATAGCGGAGTCTTCAGAGGAGACAGGAAACTTCACTTCATCCATAGAAACCTGCGAGCTTCACATTTTAAAAAGGGGGACTATACGGCGTCCGGCGCAAAAGTTGCCCGAGCGGAGTTTGTGCCTTTGCGTTACTTGTGTCACTCATCGCGCTGCATAGCTATGCTGCTGATTTTAGTGCATCCGTTTCTGGCGGTTTTTTGTACCCTGTATGTGTACTTTGGGAGTACCCATGCCGGGTCTGCCCTGCACAATTCCAATTCCATCAAGAATCTTCCCGGTGGAGCAGCGAATCCAGGGCACCCGGTCAGCGCAAGTCCCGACGTTTTGCCTTTTGACAGCGGCAACCAGAACACCGCAATTGACCCAGTGCAGGTAAGTGGCCCCACGCCACAAAGAGTTGCTGCAGACTGCTGTATCTACCCGGCGTTATCAGTACAGTCGTCTCGTAAATGGCACGCGCGCGCGCAGCCCAAGTTCATTTCATTAAAAAGCAACAGAAGAATCTCCCCCACGCGCAATGCGGACACTCAAATCAAACGTACGCCTAGACAAATTTATTAAGTGCAATTATTTTAAAGTGTTACCTTGTCGAACACAGCCTCTAAGTTGCTCGACTGACGAGGAATGCGGCGACGAGGAGTTCTGCTACGGATCCCGAGGCGCCTGTCTGCCGTGCAGGAAGCGCAGGAAGCGATGCATCCGGGACGCCGTGTGCTGTCCTGGCAACCACTGCAGCAACGGTGAGGACATCAATCAGAGCAATTACGGCCAGAGAAGACTTTCTAATCATGGCCTTCAACTAAAGTTTAACATGTATAATTCAGTCATTATTGTTTTTATACTTCTGTTGAATTAATTACATTATTTTATTGCAGGGCTCTGTTTGCCGATTGATCCTGCTACGACCCCGCAAGTTAGAGTCGATGCGACAGTGGCAGTGACTTTGGGGCAGGAGAACTCCACGATTCAACCTCATTCCAAACGACCTTTGCCAAGTCGATCACAGTCCCTCAAAGGTATGCAGGAGCTGAAGCAATTAAATGGTCGATGCACGTTAATGCATCTTCTGCAACCCTAAGTGGTCTAATCTTTTTTTTTTTTTTCTACTGCGGTTTAATCTTGCAGGTCAGGAAGGCGAGAACTGCTTGAGGTCTACAGACTGCTCAGAAGGGCTATGCTGTGCACGTCACTTTTGGTCCAAGATCTGCAAGCCGGTCCTGAAGGAAGGGCAGGTGTGCACCAAGCACAGAAGGAAAGGCACCCACGGCCTGGAGATCTTCCAGCGCTGTGACTGTGGAGACGGGCTTTCGTGCCGGACGCAGAAGGGCAACCACAGCAACAAAGCCGCTCGAAGTCTTCACACCTGCCAGCGGCACTGAACTGCAGTCTTAGGCTGATCTTCAAGGATGCTGTCTGGCCCCGCGGAGAGCAAAGGGACTAATTTTTGTTCTCAAGAACATTTTTTTTTAAGTGTTGAAGACGGCGTTCATGGTGGATACTGTTTTCTTGTTGGGGTTTTTTCAGTGTTGTTCTTCAAAATAGCAGAGTAGGTTTGTTTCTCTTTTATGGAACTTGAGACTCACAATGATTGCAGTAAATTACTGTATTGTAAATACTGTACTGAAAAGTGGCACTTAACTCTAGTGATTTCTGTCAACAACCATTTGGAGGAGGTGCTACTTGATATCATACTATTTTTAAATTTATAAACAGTGATCTATATTTAGAATCTGATATAAATGCCTATATTTTTATTTGAAATAAAGAGAATGTAAAGATATTTAAAGTGTTATTAAATCAAGATATACAAAAAAAAAAACAGTCTCTGGTGTTTTGTCTGATAAAGATTTTCCTGTGAAACCTAAAATGACCAGTTTTTAAATCTGTGGAACATCTCCCTTTCACACAGGCAGGTGACTGGATCTTACGCCCAAGGTTCTTATTCTTTGACTGAAGCTATGTCTTTACTGGCTTTAGAATTTCTTTGAAATCTGCACAGATTTCATCACCAAGTAATGGGGCACATTAGCACAGATTTGTACGCCCCTACTGGTAGCGGCTCTTAGATTCGTCTTGTCACCATAATAGCACCTTCACATTTACACGACACCATCAGGAGCTGTAGCCGGTCACCAGCCACTTTCTGCACTCATGCCATATGGCTGTTTTATTGTGCCGTGTGTTTGAGTCGGTTTCTCAGGTGAGGAGGCCTGTTCGCCACATAGACTTTGGCAACTTCAGCCGTTTTACCCCTGGAGATACCATCTGGCCGAACACGTGGACGAGTTCCCTTCGTGTTTTTCTCTTTCCCGGTGAACATGTCATCCGAGTTGGGGCACTGAGACTCTCACAGACTTTTCACAAGCCTGTGACGCTTGGCGTGCTTGGATAATTAATTGGTTACTAGATTATTTCTTATTTATATTGTATTTCTGTGGGTTGTGACTATATAGACGTGTATTTTCAAGGATTTTCAGGAAACAGGTTGGCTGAATATAAACAACTAACACCACAACTGGAATTGAAAAGAAATTCAATGATGGAAAGTGTCCTTTCTCCTGGAACCATGTAACCACCTTCAGGAATGCATTGCTGAAGACCCACTACTGTGTTTTAAGTAATTAGAAACTCCAGAACTGAAGTCCTTACTCCGCCTAGCTGTCAGGCGGGACAAAGCACAGGGCCAGCAATTTCAAAGGACAGGATATACAGTCGGTGATTGTCCTCTTCCCATAAATGTGCTTCAGCCAGTCTCACAGACACCCTTCACCACCATCACCCCCCCCACCCCCATCAACAACAGCAAGACCCAAAACATCTGTGGCAGAAATGCCAAACGGCACAGTGGTGCAAGAGAATCCCAATGCTGCCTGTCTTAGACATACAGTAACTGGTGTCGTTTTTAGGGTTAGAAGGAATGAAATGAGCATCTCTAAGGCAGCCATCTGATCCACCTGAAATGTGCCTCGGATATTTAACTATAGCTGATTCACAAACACTGATCTTTAAGTGTGGATTTTTTTTTTTTTGCAGTGACCTAGGTATAAAGCAAAGGAATTCACGACCGTGGGCAGATCAATGAACTTTACAAACAAAGGGAAGTCCTCCTTCGCTCGATCTATCATTTGATACGAACTATGTTCAATTTCCACATAAATAACTGAAATAAATGGCTGAAAAATCAATAAGCTGAAAACTTTGCATAGAAAGTAAAATTGATGCTGATAACATGACTGAATGTTTCTGAAGTGTTTGTCTGTCTGTCTGTCCATCCATCCATTCGTCCATCCATCCATGCATTCGTCCATCAATCCATCCATCCATCCATCTTTGATTCATCCATCTTTTTTAATTGCTTATCCTGCTCTGGGTTAACTGGGGGGGATGTCTGGACACTATCAACTAATACTTACAGGACTGCCAATGTGTTTAGAGCAGCTATCCATATTTGGAAAAAAGTACATAAAACAACAATAAAAGGGCAATACATTAACAACAAAAATTACAGTAATATTACAGTTTTAAAAAGTTTTATGCCTACAGACATGTGGTGGATTAGCATACGAGTTAGGGCTGTGTAAAACAGCAAAGGCCCAAGGCCTTGTCGAGCCTCCCCACTGAGTCGCGCGGGTCTCGCTGTTGCCGACGGCCACAGCCATAGGTACCCCCTTACATCACACCGCTTCCCTGCTCAGCAGGCACCATCAGAGAGGCCTCATCTTCCTGGTGGTGCAGATGACAGAGAGGGAACATTCATTTTCAGTGACCGCTCACCAGCTTATCAGGGTCGTTCTGATCCAGGATGCGTCCCGGGGTGAACCGGGAGGAAGAGGCCATTACAGACACACATTCCCTCAGCCTCACACCTGAAGTAGAGAGCTGAGCTTGTGTCAGGCCTGTAGGAGGAAAGCCCAGCGAACACTGGGAGGACACATGAAACCGGGCAGATATTTGAAACGCGTAGGCCGGTGGGAGTGAGCCCGCAACACTAAGGGCCTCAGCCAAACCGCCTGAGCAAGAGCAAGCTGCCAACATCAGTATTTAGGCTTTCAACACGTGGAAGCCAGCGCTGGGATCTCGCCGGCCCTCTGACAAAACGCGCTTGGAGCACGCCGTAAATATTAATCAAAACACAGAAAACGTTTTCTCTCTTAACCTGGTCTGTTTCACTTCAAAACACTGAAGGCGAGATCATTTCCTGCAATGAAAGGAGCTGCTGTCTGCTCTTAAGGTGACAGTACGCATCTATGGACTTGTTTACTTAAAACTGTAGCATCTCTGTTGCTGCTCTGTCCTCCCCTTTAATGATGGAGGCCTCGTAAGAAGACAGCCTTTTTAATGGTGACATGCGATCTGTAATCACACACCTAGGCAAAAAAAATAAAAAATGTTATAATATGACACTGTAATAGAGAACATAAAAGCCTGCAGATTTTTATCAAACACAAAGAGGCACTAATAAGCTGGTATCATCTGCTAGCCGATAGCCCTTCGTTTTATCTGAACCTTTGGTGTTCCTGGCTAACTTCTAATTGGACCCTGTATCTCTTAAAGTGGGTAAAAATACACAGATGTCTCAGGCTGTAATTACTTTATTCTGCTGAACTAAAAGCAGGTGCAAGATATAAAGGATTCTATACTGCCTTTTTTGGTCATCTCATGTACGCGTTCAGTGCAGACAGGATGGCTTGGAAGTGTATATCCCGTTTCCGGCACTTCATTAACTGTCATATAGCAGAATAAGGACTCGGAACGGGACGGGTCTTTAATTTAGGCAGGTGGATAATTAGCAGTAGGGAACACTAAGATTGCTGCCTGCTACTGGCGTATGACAGTGTGTGTCTGATCTTCGAATCAAAGGACCAGAAATGGAATGACTTGACAAGAAAGGAGGAAACACAAGGGATAGCTAATTACATCCCTTATTCTATCAGCCTGCTTGCTGTTTATTTATCCAAATATAAAACGAATGTCACGTTTCAAAACAATTGCGAGAACTGCTGTTATTTAATCACGGCAAGTATTAGGTACCAAGTCGTCGATTGCATTTAAAATTCTTGACCAGTGACCTTCTGATCATGAGCACAGCAGCCCCATCCTGCTTATGCGTAACAATGTTACAAACAACATTGTTAATAGCTGCAGCACACTAACACATAGATACAAACAACTGATACATAAGTCAAGCCATCTGTTGGCATTTGTCGTCTAAGCAGGACGCATGTGTCAGGATAGGAGGCAGATAGCTTTATGTCCAGCCCTACAAGCAGCTGTAAGGTCCAGCCCATGAGGAAGAGGATGAGCAGAGAGGCTGGGGGAGGTGGAGCTGCCTTCACACCACGCACTAGGTGACCCAGTGCCACCGCCGGAACTTTTACAGGCTGCCCGACGACTGACTGCCGAGCCCTGAAAATTACAGACAGGAAGGATCCGACTTTAATGATGTCAGGCGTCACAGACTGCAGCCCTGTGAGCGGCAGCATGGCTGGGAGCAGCAGACATCTGTCTGAGGAGCCGGCGTGCAAACAGGCAGCCACAGCTAGCCACCCTCGTCGTCTCTGTTTACTCAAGAGACCCGGGCTTCCAAGAGCCCAGTCAATTTCAAGCCACGGATTAAAAAAAAAAGTGACAGGCATGCTCCCGGGAAGACAGGGCACGTTCAAACAAAAACACGCACCATGTTGTGATTCCGCGCAGCTTCGCGCTCGTAGTGCGTTATGTACTGTTATTTCTCGTAATGAAAGTGCCGAGAGATCGAACGTTTAAAAAGCCCAATGCAAACACAGGCCTGGTTTCAGAGCCAGACCGTATAAATACCCTCCACTGAAAGTTGGGGCCCCACAAAGTTGAAGTAAATATGTACTAAATTACAGAGAGACGACTTAGCGCTTTAGAGCCGATTCGCTGGAGGTGAAGGATGAATCAACACGCGGGCCAACACATGCCAGGCTAAATGCCACATTGACTGAGGACCAAGTCATTCAATCAAATGTCTTATGCTCGATCCCTCTTATTGGTCCCCATAGTGCGACCGAGGCCTTTTTGCCAAGCAGTCACAGTCAGAATACCACAGATATGCTATGAATTTGTCATCTGGCAACATCAAGCCAGTCACAATAACGCTGACAGTCAGTCTAACACATGGTTTTGATTTCGCTGTTCCACTCATGTATACATCAAAATATATTTCAATAATATTAATAATAATAATAATGATAATGATAATGATAATGATATAAACTCAATGGATACATATCATTGATATATTTTAACATGTAGTAGAAGGGGTAACAATAATAATTAAAAAAATTCAATCATACAAAATATAAGTCCAATGGCTATAATTAAAGTAAAACTGAAATTTTTAACTGCTTAAGTTTAAGAGAGCCTTGTGTTAAATATAAGGAATATTATTGTTAAAATTGACTTAAATCCAAAAGCGTCTGGTTATGATTTGGTGCTTATATCAAAAAGGAAAAGCTCTGTCATTTGTGGGCATTTATTTAATTCCCCTCAGAGATTCTAAAACCCCTGAGGGCAAATCTGCAGGTGTAACCTGGACGCGCTGAGGAAATGACTGAAATAAGCAGACTGGACAGCACTAGCATTCTGGGAAAGATGGGAAACCACAGGGACACCGAAAAGCCGAATGCGTGATGAGACGCGAGGGTGACGGCCCCCGACAGAGCCTCACGCACATGCCGCGGGCGGCCATCAGGATTTCCCTGACCTGCTGCTCTTTCAGACTCCGACTTGGGGACAGGAAAGAGCGCGATGCAGCTAAAGGTAAGCGATAGGGACACGCAGGCGTGGGGGGAGGGGGGGGGGCAGGCACCTGCCCGCTTTGCCTGAACTATTTGAAGTGAAGGCGAATCTATCAGTGCCTCCTTTTTACAACTTTGTGCAGCAGCCCCTCAGAAAGTCTCTGGCCAGCCTTGGCGGCAGACATTCAGTTTGGCCAGAACGCAGCAGAGTAACAACGGCAGAAGCAAAGTGGCATTTTAGCTCAGTCGACTGCCGTTAAGATGTGACACCGTTTTGCTACCTGAAGGAGGTGCAGTGATTCACAGAACTGCTGTTGCAGCAATATATGCCATCGTCACGTCAGCCACGATATGAAATATTTTAGGAGATCACCGCAAGTCTTTCCAAATTTTGAGATGTGAACAATTTTACTTTTAGCTCTCATGCATTTCCATAATTGGACAATAATATGTCAATTATGGCTTTACATGTTTTGAAAGCATATAATCATAATATACATTTACTTAAAAAAATAAGTGTTCAGTGTTAACATGACTCAGACCTTGATAAGCAGATAGTAAATTATGATGCTTACTAGGGTTGTGGAGTATGCAGGTATAATATCTTAAAAATGCTAAGCTTCTGTAGTAAACATTATTTTTCTGTTAATTAAGCTTAAATTAAAGCTATACTCAGGCCCCACTCATCACTGCTCAGCTTTGAATCACAAGATAAGCGATTGTGTTTTGCTCAGAGTTAATGAAAGTTCTGCATTTCAAATATGTTGCCTATTACTGACACTCTGAGGATATGAGTGGGTTTGATCTCTAATTCACTCAGGATTTTCTGGAAAGCCTATTGCAAAAAATACATTTTGCAAGTCTCACCGCAATCTAGGATGTGCAGCGAAGATGTGTCCACACCGCTGACGTCCCTCGACGAGGACCTTACATGCTCCTGAAAGGCCTAATTCTTCTCTGTATTCTGCAAACCAATTTACAGTGTAACTTTTACTCCGCATCATAAATATAATGAAGTTTATTGCACTGTACAATCAATGAGGAGAAAAAAGAATGATATCTATAGAATAACTAGCTCTAAGAAATGCTCGACCTCCCATTAGAGGCTAAGCTTGATAGGAATGAAAGGACCCTGTTTTTACAATGGAAAAAGATTCATAACATTCTCAGCAAACCAAGCTTTTTAAAATTTATGATGTAACAATCACCCAAGGCCTCTGGGCAAGAGCGTCCCAGGCATGCTGTAAACAGTGTTTGCACAGGGAGACTCGTTACTGGTGGGACCGCAAACTTCTGCTGACCACATGTAAGTTTTCGAAGGGGCTGGAGGGGGGGGGGTGGGCTTGGGTTGTCGTTCTACATCATAGTGGTAAAATATAAATATTTGCCAATAGTGCGGACTGGTGCAGAAGTATAGGTGATTCCATCTTCTAAATCTGTCAGTTGACAGAGATGCCATCAAGACTGCCCCCCCCTCCTACCACCAGCCATTTGCAAAAAGAGCACACAACCAAAACCGTGCATATA
>JABFEA020000044.1:10257062-10291491 GCA_019775915.2 Cyphomyrus plagiostoma
CCCCGCCCCCCCACGTCGCCTTCGACGTCTTCATGAGACTGTCTGGATCTCGCGAAAAAAAATTAACGTACCATTTTAAAAAAAAAAAAAGAGAGAAAAAAGAAATGCAGTTCTCCGGCAGACTGTTAATGCGTGAGGGAGCCAGGCTTTTATCGATCCGGCCGCATCCCATCAGGCTTGAGTTTCAGCCGGAGGTCCCCCGCGCCAGCGTGAAATGTGAGCCGGGGCATGCCTGCCCGACCCAGTGGCAGACTGGCTGGCACCGGCGCCGAAGAGCAAAGATGCTCCAGGAGCGAGGAGGTAGGCTTGTCATTAAGACGGCCGACTCCAGACCGGTCGTGTGATTAATCGCCGGGCACGGAGTCGCACCTTCAGCAGGGCCTGTGGCTTATGGGGTCACCTGGACTTGCCCCTCTTCATTATGTCCCTGGAAGGCTTGTAATTTACCAAATTTGCTCCAAAGTTGCGTCATGGGGGGCGGCCAGGGGGCAGGGGAGTGGTATGTGCATGTGCCATTTAAGGCGACTAAATGGGATTCGGTGATTATTAAAAGTAAGAAGCGAGGGGGTGGGGTTGGGGGGGGGGGCCAGGTAGGGTCACAACAAATAAAAAATAGTGCAGCCATTGTTTTCCTGTCTAGGGAGAAAAAGAAGGTCAAGTTGGATGCAGCCCCAGAGAAACACGAATGAGCATCAGTGTTAGCTTAATGCTTCATGCCAACAGAACAGACAAACAAACGAAAATAAACACACACCGTCGGATCATCCCGCCGGAAGTAACGTGCATAAACAAGAAAATGTGAGGCATCTGTGACAGATAGTCAGGAGCCTGCATTCCTTCCCATAAAACAAATGACTTCATCGCCCTCAGTGCGGGACTCCGGAGTGGCGGGGGGGTTAATGACAAGCCTGCATGCCGCGTGCATGCTGGAGCACGGACCTGCAGCAGGGGCAGCCTCACGCTGGCGTCGAACCGTCCTCGGACCATCCGTGCAATTTCTCTTATTACAAGGCGACGGGGGCCACGCTGAAAAATAAAGCAGTTACGTTTAATTAGGCAAAAAAAAAAAAAAAAAAATGGAAAAAGACGACCCTAGATAGAAGCCCAGCCAGGTAATGAATGATACATCAAAGTGTTAGTAAATTACCGTTTCATTAGTGGAGCCATCACGGCCCAGAGCTGCCGAGGAATAATTTTACCTTAAAAAAAAAAATCAAAGAGTTAAACAGTAGCCAGACAACAAAAACTACATCTTCAGGTTCTGGGTCTCCATTCAATACATAGGTATTTGAGGGTAATCAGACAGGCCAAGAGGGTAGCAATTTGGTGGGTATTTTTTACTCTGAGGTCTGAGTTAAAAATATGTTTCATGTTCTGTAGTCCGGAAGTGAACGTGCTGTTTATATCTAACTTGGCTTCTTTCCTCTTGCTGCTTAACATCTAAACATCTTTTCTAAACGGGGGCTTTTTTTGCTTCCTTTTACCAATCCAAATAAATCAGGTATGAATGCGTTTCGCTCACAGCTTCTGCTATACACCCCCCCCCCCCAGCACAAGGACACTATCCAGTTACACAACACTCTTCCCTGGAAAAGGTATTTGTTGTTAGTCAGGATTAAAGGGCGTCCCGCTTTGTTGTCGTCGTGTTGGGGTGTCGGCGCGCCGTCCTCGCTCTTCCCTTAATACAGCTGCTGCACTCGCTCCTAATTTCCTCAGCTTCTCATCACTGTCAGGAGTCGTGTTTTTGATCTCCTGAAACACCCCCCCCCCCCTTCCCCCACCGTCTGCTGCCTGGGGAAGAGCGCCTGGCTCCGTCGCTCCGCAGCAGCGCAGACACATGCGATGGGGGCAGACGGCTGCGGTCTGCGCCGTGCCACTCTGTCTGCAGGGGCGCCCGTGAAGTGGAGGCGCGGCCCGTCGCCTGGCACTGCCGGAGCAGGAAGCCGGGAGGCCAGAGAGGCCGTCTGCCTGCTTTGCATTAATACCACCCCCCCACACCCACACCACCTCCCCCATTGTACCGTGTTCTGCAAGCAATCAATCTCCCTCTGTCTGTATCACTGCTAAAACAGGGTTCCCACATCTAGCAGGGAAACTAACCTGTCTGTCGGAAACTTACTTGTCGTTCATTTTCTTAAAAGCTAACTCTCGGTGATATTAGTCAACACGGGACTGTAAGTGATCTTACAGGAACGTTGCGTAATTTCTGGCAGTCCCCCTGGCAGTGTCCGAGGCTGCTTCAGCTCATCTGTGGGGTCTGGATGGAATCCCAGTGAGACACACACAATGACCGACTCTTGGGACATAGTTGGGTGTTGATGTTGGTGACAAAATAACTGTTCCAAGCCTGGAGAGTTTATGGCCGCTCCACCACAGGAATAACATAAAAACTGCTAACTTTGGTTCCATCAAAAAACCCGACGAAGTGTCCATTTCATAAGAATATCGTTTGGTGGTTCTGAAATTCAGACCGACTGATATTACCACTGAAATAATTTATTTATTCGTATTTTCCCGAAGTTCGCGGTAATCAATCCCTGCAGCTTTAATGGAAAGCAAGTAATGAAGGTCAATTATTACCCACCATGAGCAGTTTTTAAACGGACTAATTATGGAGTGTTGCATTCATTAACACCAGGGTTGTTTTTTTGAGGGTGGCAATAATCAACACCAGAAATCCCTTAAAATGTTCAAAAACAGCGAAGGAGAAGCAAAAACATGCCACATTGGGTATTCACTTCACTGCAATCTTAGTTTTATTGCCAGACCAGTGAAAATGAGTTAATTGCCCTTAACCTTAGTATTTCTCAACAGGAACATGAGAACAAGTGATGGAATTAAAAAAGATAGTTTTGGCTATGTTTTACGCGAAGATAAAATAAGAACATTATTCTAAAAATATAGTAAATAGCAAAAAACCATAAATAAAGTAGTAATCCACGTGATAGCCACTCCTGCCTCAGAATGAATACGGAGCCAAATATTTACCCTAAACCAAGGTCAAGAATCAATCATGATTATATCAGCAGTGGATGATATTTCACTGTAATTAGTTTTTTGTTGATAAGGCTTCAGAGAGTGTGGGGGGTGGGGGGCTAGGAAGCTCAGAGCGCTGACATCCAGCGTTATCTCTTCTTCGTAAAAAACAACCTGACGAGATCCTGTCACTGGCCTGCTAGTCGATGCACTTTAAGCTTACGGCCTGACTCTACTTAACGTCAATAAGAAAGAGAGCAGGAGAGCCAGAGAGAGCAGAGAATGGGCAATACCGCTTTCCCCTGATGAGACAACCGACTGTGTTTATCAAAGAAAGGCAACGCAGTCGACCAGGATGGGAGAAAGTAGCTTCTCATCTGGTACCCAGCCGCGTTTCATTCCAAAGTCTTTCAACATTTAGATATAAGTCAGACTTCCAGGGCCCAGCAAGCTGCTTGGATCTTCTTCAAATTACTGCCAATGCAGACCGAGTAGGCAGGGTCAGAGAGAGCAAGAGTGACTAAAAATAGTCTCATTTTCCACTATGAAAATTCATATCAGGAGCCCTGCATTTTATGTAATAAAAGTAATTCAACTGACACTGTGGCCGAATGTGGGTTATGGTAAATGTTTAGTATCTATTTTGAATGAACAAATCAGCTGTTCATATGAAAACACAAACATTGATGTTTTTTTTGATTGTTTAATAAAAGGGAAACTTCAAGATGACAGCTTATGTGATCTGTACCATAACATGCGGAGAAACCATTTTGTCTTTATTCCTGAAGCTAAGATAATGTTAAAAACCATGATTGGAGGTTTCTTTGCCTCTTTTAGAGTCGAACACGGTGGCAGTTTAAGATATATTCACGCCTGCACCGCAAAAGAGCAGTAAAAGTCAGAATTAGCCACCATATTAAGGCTAATTAACTGGGAGACTAAGTGCATTTCTACAAAACGTCACGTCTGTAATCCATTATGGCCCAGCTCAGGGGCAACTGCTCTAGGAGGCCAGCAATCACAGTGCTATCAAGTCGGAAGGCTGCCTAGCAAATCACAGCTAAACCACAGAACACCTCGACTCAACAAACAAGCCAAATTCCACTCCGAAACAATGATGACGACTGCTCGGCCAGAGCACACACGCTAATGGATTCCAAATGGGAACGAATGATTCCACAAAATGCTCAATTACAACAAAATAACCAGTCTTTTTAACAGATTTCCCTCAAGGTACTGAAGCTATTCATTAACAATATTATAGAGTAATGCTTTACATTAACTGTGACCTAATAATGCATTTATAATGCATTCATAGAACATTCATAGGCAGCATGTAAGTATACCTTATCCTGACGTATCACAACAACTTCAATATACATTAATGACAAACATTATACGATTATCCATCCATCCATCCATCCATCCATCCATCCACCCATCCATCCATCCAACCATCCATCATCTTCCGCTTGATCCGAGGTCGGGTCACGGGGGCAGCAGTCTCAACAGGTCAATTAATACGATTATAATGTTTGTTATTCCTATATCTGTCCTAAAGATTATGAATTATGAAAGAATTATTGGTTGCACATGAGTGTTATGATGTACAGTAACAGCTATACACCCTGTGATAGGTTTGCGCCCCATCCCGAGTTGTTCCCTGCCTTGCATCCGTAGCTTCCAGGATAGGCTCCAGACCCCTGCAACCCTGAGTAGGACAAGCAAGTACAGAACATGGATGGATGGACTTTGTGAAGGTCAAGCTGCAAAAACATCTTCTTTGTGGCATTATTATGCAAAGATACATGTGTCCATGTACAGAAAGCCATTCTGGGTTGAGGATTTATCCATGAGACCTCATATAGTTGAGTTAGTTTTATATGCCAAAGCATCAGTGTGTTGGTTTCTTCTGAAGCTTCTGCAACATACTAGGCTGGCAGCATTGGAAGGGGCTGTATTACCATTATTGCTATTCTTGTTTAAATCTTACAGCATTCTTACATCATTTTCATGTTACAGTTGTGTGTGATTCATTTTGCATGATGATGATAACAAATCACAAACTGTATTGTTTTATTGATACCATATGCTATAAATGCTTTGCTTGTATTTTTTAACTGCAACATTGTTATGTTACAGTCTGCCAGTAAAGTATATAAAAAATTTCATTCAATGTGAAAAATTAAGTATTGGCCACCGATGAGCACAAACCGCACAGCTATGATGACAAAAACCGCATGGCTGTAAAACTGCACGGTGTATGGTGACACTGCCTGGCAACTCATTCCTCGTTGAAATTGCTTTAAATATGTGGAGGGTTGAGTTTATCACCCCACCGGGCCTGACGGATAGCCGCCCGGATGGTCTGCACAAACATATGGCTGTAGATGTCTGCATAGTACTGGCTGCTTGGGCAGCAAAGCAGAAAACAGATGAGGCGATTCATACAGATCTCAGATTGCATAAAAATAACGAGACTGAGAGATCAGCAAACGCACGTGCGATCAAACGGGCCGAGGGCGAGCGCAGACTGGCAGGGAAAGCCATTTCTGACACTGCCACGATATCAGAAGCAGCGCTCCTCAGCCAGGGCCCTCACAGAATTGATGACTAACCTGTTCTGACCAACATGATTTCATGGCATTTGACATTATTACGGTACTTATTTATGGTCCACTGGAAAAGAGAACTACTATTCATTAGGAATAATGAGAACAAGCTTTTACTATTCCCAACACTACTTGGCACGGGGTTGCTGTAAATCAGAGTCTGTTTAGAATTAAGCTGCATGTCTTCCAATTTTCCTTTTCTGCTAGTGAATAAAACACTTGATATCATTAAGAGATAAGCCACAGAAATTCTCTTGTCTGCAAGGTTCTCCACACTGATGAGCATGTAAATGACAAAAGAAATCTTGGCGGTTGTTGTAATGCAGCAGCAACTTCTCGCCTGAGAGCTTGTAAGGTAATCAAGATGATTTCAGTGCAACACTTAAACTGCTGATATCTGTGTGATTTTAGGTACTTATATGTTCCACAATTAACCCTGAAAAGCAATGCCAGTGGTCAGATCGATATTGACCAGGAAAGAAAACAATCAGCCGTATTGTCATGTGTCATGTTTAGAAAAAAAGGCAGCTAGTCACAATTATTGACAGTCAGCTCTGCTCATTTATTATGGCCACCGCTCAATGCACAGTCCTCTTTGCTGGGGAATTATCGTTATTATTTTTTGCAATTCCCACATCCTCCTCTTTATTCTCACAGCATACCCCGCCGTCTCTACGTCTGTGAACCGCAGATAGCTCAGCTAACCAAGGTGTGTCCCGCGTGGCCAGAATGACGTTTCACGGTACCCCCCCCCCCCTCAGAAACACACCCCTGTTCAGTAAATCACCTCAAATCTACAAAGTGATGCAATCCAGATGAGCCAAGTGGAAAGAGGATGTGAAAGTGTAATGGCAGATCTAACACTCTGGGAGACCACCAAGATGGTGTTCAGCTTAACAGCAGCCAGCGGAGGCTTAAGTAGAGAATAGTGTATTTCCAGATTGTCCCATGGGAAAAAAAAATCTAGGCAGATATTATATAACAGTTCTGTGAACAGTATGTCTGCTTAACATTTGATTTCTTTCACAATTGTCCTCATGTTGAAAGTCTCTTTTTATTAGTCAAAAATAACAGTGCACTTCTGCCAGTTCTTGTGTAGTAACAGCGCCTCATTCACCCTCATCTGGTTAACAAGGTTAGCTGTAATTGGGTTTAGCCTAAAAATACTCGAGCGTGGTTCTGATCCGGAGGTCACAGGTTGAGCAGCTCCATCACGGCCCCAGCTCTTTCCTAAAGCGACACCTTCGTGCCGCCAGCCTCGCAATTTCCATTACCCCTGATTGAAGAGTAAAGCTACAATTGGTCAGTCACACAGACTCCTGTCTTCCCGCTCTTTCTTTGTTCTGCCACTCTGCCTCCATACCATTATCATTATATGGTCACTTTGAAGATTTCCAAAGTTACGAAACTTTCCCAAGCGCTTAAGATCAGGCACGCCATAATGTCTTTCCATCAACAGTTGGAAAAAAAATGGCTACTTTTCTCCCATAACTGCGTCGTATATCACACAGCTACTTAAGTTAATATTTATGTGTTACACTAAATGCGAATATCAATAAAACATATAAAGAAATAAATATCATACAGCACAAGCATTCAATCCCACAATAGTTTGATTCCATGGTATAAAAACGTTTCACAGTTTTGCTAAGAGGCCCTTGACGTCAATTTCTTTCTGAGTCATATTTACATTTTGGTCTCAGTCCTTCTTTATGTGCATTTATTTTTTTTCCATTAGTTGAAAAGTAAAACCAACACAGGATTTGTAAGACCTGAAATAAATATACAAAATTACAGTGACCTGCCGACACAGGGTGCCAAAGCCTAACACTCCCAGCGGACTGGTTTTTGTAAATGCCAAGATGCATGAGATCACAGAGGTTTAAGAACCACAAGCCTCCTTTAAAGATTTTCTTTTCTAATTATAGAATGTCTTATGCCATGAAGAAGAATATTATTTTAGTGGCTTAAAACTATTAAACTGGCTCGTACAATGGACAAATTTGTTTTGTGACATGGAATCGACAGTAAAAAATGGTTACGGATGGTCATGTGTTACACTTTTGAAAATGTTCATCAACCACATGAAGGCAATGTGAAAATTTTGCCCACTGTAATTTTATAAAAGAACTTTAGCCAGTATACACTGTGCGGTTGGTATATTTAGACATGCCCTGGCATTTATGTTGCATAACAGATGACCTTCTTGCGCACATCCAACTGAAAGACAATTTCTGCATGCCCCTAATTGTTTATTTTTGCATGTTTCAGCTCTGTCATACATTTTTTATAATAATTCTGTGCCTCATTGACCATCAGTCATGTTCCTGAGTGGAAATCTCTCAGATAGTTTTATTACAAGGCGGATGACTCACTTCAGACACCCGGGGTCATGGCACCAGATACTAATCACAGCTGTGTTGCAGCACGTTAATGACTGAATTATTGCCCGTGTCTTACACTGGATTTCAGGTAATAGCTGATGGAAATACATAGGAGAGCATTTATACTGTTTTGCAATCACTGTACCACACACAGTTCAAACAATGCAAACACATTTAAATGTAATTCCCAGACTATTATTATTGTTTGGTGCAGCAATTCCACACAAACAGCAGAGGTGGACTCACATGAAGGTTACTGTGGCTAAATCCCCTTTGATAAACTCATAACTACAGGCAACAGGGTGGTGCAGTGGGGAGCACCTGGGGCTCACACCCCCCAGCTGGAGGGTCTGGTTCCTGCTGCTGGTTCTGTATGCATGGATGTTGCACAGTCTCATCGTATTTGTATGGGTTTTTTGCCACAGCCAAAAAAACTCACACCTAGATGAACTGGTGTCTCTAAATTTATCCCTAGGAATGCCCTGAGAGGGACTGGCATTCTGGTTATAGGGTGTCCCTTTGCTTTGCATCCATGTTTCCTGGGAGAGGTTGTGGGTTTGATGTGATCCTGTACTAGATAAGGGGTATGGATATACTTAGACTTGACATTATTGATCCCCTTGCTGGGGAGAGATTCCTTTGGTCAAGCAGCATGCATACAGATATAAAGAAAAGGAAACAGTAACAATAAAGAAAGTGGTACAGAAATGTAACACGTAATATACATAGGTAGTAAAAAGGAGTATCAACGGTTTAAAGCAGATATAATCAATTACTTAAAATACTGTACAATAGAATAGAAAACAGCAGTGCCATATGATATAGTGTAGATGTCATACTAAACATCCATACTAGTTAACATTACAAATATTAATGAAGTAAAACTGATTAATTATTGACACACCACAGCACAACAATGTCATACATGACATAGGAGTGGGGAGCTATTATGTAGCAACTGCGGAGTAGTATCTTGCTGATTTGAACCAGCAACCTTTTGATCATAAACACACAGCTTTAACCATTAGATCACTGCCCCAAAATCAGACTAATCAATTACATTGTACTTTTTTATATATATACATGTACATACAGTAGGAGTGAAACAGAATCTGTGTAAAGGGCACAAATAAAGTATCTCAGTTATTCTCGTTAATGTTCATTTTACTAATGATATAAATCACTGATTAGTTTCCTTTCTAAGCCCAGACACAGAGAAGCCAGGCATGTATAATCATTATACTGTGATCTACAGACCCAACTCATATTCTGTATCCCACGTTCATCATTCCCAAACTCAGAACGGCTGCCCTTTGCCACTGTCCCTCTCCCCCAGTTAAACTCAACAAATCCTTCCCATTCTTCCATCTATCTCCATGTCACATGGCTCCCTTCACCACCTAGACCCAAGAAAAATGTTCCAGTTTAATCAGCTTAAAGTGAATTGATATGAGAGCCATCACTGTAATTGCTGCCATTATTCTTGAGCGTGTATGTGGTAGGAATTCAGTGTGATGAATTACCCCCTCTGTCAATTATTGGACAAACCTTTTTTTTCTCCAAATAGGCAGAAAATATATTTGAATAAACCATATTTGGCAAGGAACAGGATGCTGAGTTTCACAGTCTCCATCTAAATAAAGGTGAGGATATGGTCTCACAGGCTAGACTTCAATTTAGAACTAGGTGAAGACCGACACCCGCATGATGAAATCCCGCCCATTTTCCTTTAGGATTTCCTCCTAAACTTTTAGACACCTGAGAGATTAAAGTCTTCGAGAAGATAATCCATCTTTCTAAATGAGAGCCAACACGGGCAGATAAAAGAAGGAGAAAATAGTTGCTTGATTATAACTGGGAAACACTTATTTGACCTGAACAAAACCTGTCCCACAAGGACACAATCGGATCATTTGGCTTTACAAATATTATTTGTACACTTCTCACTGATGTTGGTGTTATGTTGCACCACAGGCTTGACTGAAAGTTAGCTCTAAGAGGACACAATTGTGGGCAGAAATTACATTGCCGTCTACTATGTGAAAAATTACTTTAATTACATCTAATGGGCTGAGCCTGATACTGACTAAAAGATCATATGAGTGGTCAGTAATCTTAGGAGTTACATTTAGTGCAACATGTCCAGCTCAGTAAGAAATAGTTTGTGCACTGTACCATTAAATTAAATATTTTTTTATGGCAGCTATTGAGATATTTCTTTTAATATTGCGAATTACATTCCCTTTCACTGTTTGTTAATATGATTGATTTGGAAACCTTTGACAACAGTGAACACCACCGCTTCAATCAGACTGTAGCTCTGCAGAAATGTCAAAATTTCTGACTATGAACTGTCCTGCTTAGAGTATACTGAGTCATACAGCATGTACTCACTGGGACTGTCACTTAATTAGGGCCAGTTGAGTGGTAGTAATAGTAGAGACAGAATAGATAATGAAGTCTATTCTATTCTATTCTATTCTATTCTATTCTATTCTGTTATTATTATAATAAGTGGTACCAAAGCATAAGATGTGATAATTATGTTTTATCTTTAAAGGTACAATGCAGATTTCTTTTTTCAAATCAAGCTAATGATTGGGATTCACCTACTACAGTGCCTTCTATTTTAATCTCTCAATTCTAGTCATTGTGCATCATAAACATTTCACAGGAACTATGAATCAAATTGAAAAGAGAATATTTTCCTGATTTGGGAGGTCTATAGTTAAACCCATCCTGCCCTAACAGGTAAATGCAGTCTGAATGATGGAACCACGGCACTGTAACAAGTAGTTTTGGTATACAGCTGAAAAGAAATTTACAAAAGGAACAACAACATTTACAATGACAACTCGGCGTATTCATAATGGATCAAGAGCAGATTAGATTGTAGATTGTAGATTAGGAGTAGATTGTGGCAGGTACATGAAATTGATTTTATTTTATTTACGGTATATTGTATTATCATGACATCCCCACCACTATTTGTTTATACTGTTTACGTCATTATTTACATATGATACTGCAGCCGTTATTTATTTATTTGAATACTTCTTTGTTAATTGTCTATTTACATTATATTTATTTACATTTTCATTTGCTGCTACATTTTTGTACATGTTATTGCCACTCCCAGTTCGATTAATATCATTTAAGTGTTATGCTGCGAGGAGACACACAAGTAAGAATTTTATCGTATTTTTGTACGTCCTGTATTCAATACATATGACAATAAAGTCTTGATTCTGAATCTGATTGAATTTCGTAGAGGAACTTTACTATTTCCAGTGATCGCTGCAGTTTGTGACCCCATGCATTGTGGACATTGTTTTGTCTGGACTCAGTGCCCAAATGTAATATTTCATACTAACCATGCATGTCATTCAACACCATGAATTCACTTTCATTCCCTATCTGTCTACTGTACCCATACCACATTAATGCTGCTGATAGTCATTTGCACTCTGATGTTTAGTGGTATTTATATTTTATCCCATGCAAATTGTATTTATTATGCAGAATTTGTACCTTTAGAGCATTGATATTTTATATTTTAGTAGTTCTGTCTTACTTATTTTTTGTATATATGCACAGTATATATGCACAGTTTTAAATATAATGCACTGTTTGAGGCTATCACAATTGCAATTTTGTTGTGTTTGCACAATGACAATGAACGTCTTGAATCTTTTTCACTTCTACTTTAGATCTTTACTTTTAAAGGTAGTCCACCTTTAACACTCAATACAAGAACGAGCAGATTGGTACTTAGAGTGTTGCCATATCAGATGTCCTTCATGAAGTGTCTTGAGTTGGTCAGAGGTGCAATTGTCCGGCAGCGATAACAATGGGAATGTTCATCATAGCGGCTACAGAAACATGCTAAAAATGAATCACTGAGGAAGAGAGTAATTCTATCCATTCATTTCCCAGCAGCTCATCTGATACAGGGTCACAGGGAGCAACAGTCAGTACCTTCACTGAACGCAACAATATTCCATCACTAAGGCTTCCATCAGTCACATGTTAGCATTATTAAATGTATTGTTGGAATATAAAATTTTCTATGTTTACGAGCAAGTCCTTCTTTCACAGACCCTGCAAATATAACTTATTAATATTGCCTATAAAAATGTCATCAAATTATAACAATTATGATGACAATCAGGACCATGAATAACATCATTTAACAGTTACTATTGTTAAATTTTTATTACCTTAATAATGACTTTATAATAACCTCTTTCTACTACTTGCATGTGCCAAGGCCCATTACATGTAACGACTGATTGCCATTTATGGGAGAGCATTTGACTTCCATCACAGTGGCTTAAAGTATACTCATAATATCACAAAATTTTAAATTAGCCTTGGGGTTCAGTAATGTTTGCAGGAACCTCTTCAAAACACGGGCAACGTCTCTTAAACATTTGTTAAAGATTATAATGTTAAACGAATTTTATGTGGCACCAGCCAAAATCCAAACATAAAGGAGGCGAGATGGCATCAGGTACATTACGCCGTTCTGGGTGGGCGATCCAAGGAGGAGAGTCTTTCTCGCCTCACCTTTTTCCCACAGTCCAGCCTTTTTTCCAAGTACTGTGGTTGTTATTGAATTAAAGTGCACTGAGAAGAAATCTGGGCACCATGCAGTTCCACAGAGCGGCGCCCTCTAACCCATAAAGGAACCATAATCTAATCTCGCCGACAAGTTTCGTGTGTTTCAGGTACAGGCTTTTCATTAGCACTGCCTACCTTTTTAATCATTATTGCACAGAATTAAAAAAACGCACCATGATTAGATTTTGTTTACATATAAAATGGCAAGAAAACTGTCCACTTCTCGAGGATGGGATGCTTGAAAAAACAAACAAGTAGACAGGAAATCTCTGATACATGTATTATTTTATCATATGAGGTCACATTACACAAAATTAGTAGGCATATATATATATATATATATATACATATATATATATATATATATACATATATATATATACACACACACACACTCACACGCACACACGCACGCACGCACGCACACACGCACGCACGCATGCACCATTTTCCTTGGAGGAGAAAGTCAGTGCCGTTAACCCTGCTTATTCCTTGTCTTTCTTTTTACCATTCATTTCTTTTAGTTTATTGAAAATGTTGTAATGTGCCAAAAATATGCCATTGTTACGTAAACGGTACATGTAATTTGCTTTATTACACTTGGCTCCAGGTGAACTAAGCATCACAGAGACAAACAAAAACAAATGTAACAATGGACGCTTTTGTTGGGAATTACAGCACACCAAACAGGCCGACCTATTAAAATTCAGAATATTTCCAGTATTTGGTTGTACTTTTAGTTGATGACGTGCATGGATCACATGGATTGTTGCAATACTGGAGGATATTTTGCAAGTAAATGAAACACCACAGATGTGTCAAAAATAATTGTGGGGAGCGTTAAAGAATTTTTAATGACGCTTTAAATCAATTACTGAAAAAATGTGACCTTATCATTGCCACCAACACCACCTTACCGTCACTGGTGTGAACAATAAAAACACTTAAGCAACAGAGTGTTACATATAGCTCTGGTCCCATTTTTTGGTCAATGTAGAGGAATCTGGGTCTCTGTATGACTGCTAAATATTTGCTCTCGATCCATTTTCCTTTGACACTGTACACTGCCATCGAGTTTATGACATCCTTATACTCAGTTCTACTTTCTGACTTATTTTGGTAACACTGGATATCTAAAAGTTACCAGGGATAATTTGTGTATTGAAGCCGTAGCTAAAGAAGGGGATTGTATGAGTAAAGTGCATTTTATTTGAATGAATCATGGGTAGACAATTTTCTCTCTGTCATGGGTTGGAGGATGAATGCTATGGTATGGAGTGACATCTGACTAACGGAAGCCAATCCCATTACCTGGCAATATTTATAAAAATCCATTCAGGTTCCACTTCATGGGAGTAAAGTCTGTACTCAAGTTTGAAACGCAATAATGTTTAATGTACTCTGGTGACCATTCATTCACTTCATTTTTGACGCACCATGTCAAACAGCATCTTACATAAAGTGAAATTGTTTCACTTGGCATGTAAACACGAGCAAATATTATTATCTTATGAATTCTCCAAAGCATAAATGTTTCTTGTTGGATCAATGCAAGTCTTTATCATCTCCAAAACAAAGGTACTAAAAATGTTTTTGAAAAAGTGCTGGATGTAAGCTGGAGTCGATCAAGCCTATTAAAAGACAGGGGGCCTGTGCATAACTATACCATGCAAAGAAGGAATCTAATTTAAATTTCAGTCTAGCATCATTCTACCACAGGCTGACCACTGAGTGCTTAAATGCTGTCATAAATAATCACCACATAGGACTGGTAGACCACAGTCTTGACCAGGGCTCCAGTCCTGACATACATCTCCATTAAACCCATGGCAGTCAGACCACCATCTCAAAAACCAGTCATGTGACTTAAGGCCCATTGTCAGTGGGCCGACATGCTTCTCGGGCTCCGCACTGAGGTTCTCTTCACACTTTGTTTTGTTGACTTTGGCTCGGATTTTGTTGAATAAACCAAACCCAGCCAGCCAAAATGTAGCTAAACATGCCGGTTAGTTGGACAAAGTTAACGCGATAAATCATGCAATATGTTACAAGAATGAGGATACCTCAATATAGATCACTACCCCGCATGGTGAGCTAACTAACAATGTCTTCATATGAAGTCTTCATATATCTTTTTGAAAATATTATGAAAATCCCAGTGGATAAACACTAATATTTTGAAAAATCAAAGAATCAATAGATAGAGATATATAGAGACAGTGTATCATATATCTTAAACTCTGACAAAATATTATAATCTTCAATGTGTGTTTATGCTGATTGTACATGGTGATAGCTACTATCTGTAGCTATCTTGGATTTATTAAAAGAAAAATACACAATCGTGAGTGAAAATGAACATGACAGCATCTGTTGCATTAAATTCTGAAATGAAATTTTAGTTTTGTCCCCTAATACTTGCCATCGTACAGTAGACCACACAGACATTAAACCGCATTCAAAGAGAATCTGAGTGGCAGGCGAATGTACATACTGAGGAAATATGGTATATCAGATAGATCAAAATACTAAGGAAATTAACATTATTATTATCCATTATTTTTAAGCAGAAACATACTTTTTGGAGCAGGGATATTTCATCACAGGCATGTAATGAGGTTTACCGCAAAAATGTACATCGAGCTGAATCATGCCACAGGCCAGGGTGTCAACCTCAAATCTTGGAGGTCTTTGCGCATGTTGGTTTTCACCATAAGCCACTCTCCTGCCTGGAAATAGTGCGTATATAATTTACACCTATCCTTTCCAAAACTCTCACGATAAGATATGCAAGATAATATTAGGACATAGATTTGTCATCTGACGATTCTGGGTTCAGTTGCTGGCAGAAATATCCC
Source organism: Cyphomyrus plagiostoma (assembly GCA_019775915.2). NCBI lineage: Eukaryota > Metazoa > Chordata > Actinopteri > Osteoglossiformes > Mormyridae > Cyphomyrus > Cyphomyrus plagiostoma. The sequence continues at coordinate 10,272,516 of JABFEA020000044.1, forward strand.
TGAGTATGTACTTAACCTTTAAGGTTCCAGTCGAAAATTCTGCGTTATAAAAGGTTAAAATTATATGCTGCTTTGAATAAAAGGCTGATGCAACAGCTAAATGTAAAAGCTACTAAACAACTGTAACAATGAAAATGTTCCTGTGAGTATGACTGATAGACTCTTTACGTACCACATTTTTCTTTTAAGGTACTGCCACAGAGGGGCGTCGTGACTCGGCAGGCAGCACTAGAGCCTGACATCCACTGTGGGTTCTGTACCTGTTGTTGGTTCTCCCTGTGTACAAGCCAGTTTGCTCCATATAACCCTGTTTCCTGCCTGTAGTGCTGTTAGGCCAGTCGGTGTCTCCAGTTCTGCCTTTCTGTGTGATTGTATATGCTTCGTGACAACTTGTCCTGTAACACGGCTCTAGGACAACCACTATTCTGTGTTTTATGAGACTTTATGGAGAACGGATGATTTATTGATGATACTCATTAAGGTTATCGCTCATTCCTCACAGCTGGATTGACGCTTTACCGGTGTACTGATGGCCAACCATTCCTCAGTCTTATCTGCACTGTGTCTCACCCCAAGCTTGAACCTAACCCTGAACAGCTAATCTGTGACACCATGAAATTCTGAAAAAGCACCATCCTAAACAAGATTTTTCCCCTTTTCTGGAGGATACCATCTGTGACACTGATCAAGCAAATTCTTGATGTATAACCTCCCCCTCCCACACACACAAAGCTACCATCAACCCAGCTGCAGATCAAAGACTATAGTTGTTTGTCAGGTATAATACAACAACCACTAATGGATGAACTTCTAGAATTTGCCATCAGATAGCTAAATTCAGAGTTGTTGCTTGCGTTTGCTTTGACCAAATCATCTTGGGAGCACTTGATTATCCACAGAGTGGACTCAAAATTAGATGCGAGACCTTGGTAATGTCAAAGAGACAGTCAGCTTGTGGACCTCATCAAAAAAGGATCATTATTTGCTTTATTTTTTAGGACTGATTGATTTACAACAAAATTATAAGATTTTCTAACACTTACAAAACCAGCAGCCAAAGGAGTACATTAGCTTAACCTGCATACTCCAGTAGCCAAAAAATGTGAAAAATGATCTTAGATGTAACTCCTTGCATGGTTACCAATGTTTATTTTGGGGCGTTGGTTCCTGTGGTTTCAGGTTTACATCAGATAGGGTGTATTTTACGGTAGAAGAACACTTAGGAAATGAGGGCTGATATTTTTACAACACGAGGAGATAAGGAGATGTTTTTGATCTGTAGTAACACATGGATCACTTCAGAACTTCAACAGGATAACGTATTGGAAACAGCATTATGTTTTTTGTCTATTACAGGTCAACGATGTTCAAGATTCTCCCAGGGTCTTGCCAAGCTTCTTAAATGAATTCCACTTTTGCAAAACATTCACGTGAATCAACACCCGCAATTATTTTGGCTTGAGCTGCGCCGTTTTTGTGTCTTTTCTCTGAGTAAGCAGACCGCGCGCGGTTGGCAGGGCTGGGATGCCGCGGTCACACTTACACTCAGCTTTACAGTTGTTTTAATGAGAGCAGACAGTCAAAGTCTCGTTAAAAATAAGACCTCTGTTCGCCGCAAATGGTCCCAGTGCAGAAGCCACAGCATTTTCTATCATTTCATTTTAATTTCTTTTTAACAAGACTCCCTACCAAGGCTGGGGTCCACCTTAACGCTCAGAATGGCAAATTCAAGAGACCTTGAGATGCTTGCCTGGCATCACCCAAAGAGCCTCTCAGTGTGCTGCTGCTGTGGTCTGGAGTGTGACCGAAGGTATGATGGAAACTCACATTTTAAACGAACCGGGACTCATCAGTCTTTTATTTTTTCCCTTGCCGTAATTCATATGTGGCATTCGAGTGTAAACCAAAAAGCGAAATACTACCTTCATCGCAAGAAACCAAATGTTTGGCAGCCGTACTTGAAAAAAAATGTATGATTACATTAACATGTACCCCAAATTGAGGGGCCCGGAATGAAATATAAGACCTGACTTTCAAAAGTCATACATTGTACCTGCTTTAAAAGACGTGTTTGTTGGCTGTATGTTGCATTTTTTTGTAGCCGTTTAAGCTGCTGCATGACGCCCCATCAGCAAAAGCTTTCGCAAAGGTGACAGAACATCTGCTTCCTCATTCTCACATTCCAAGTCACCGTAGCAACATTCAAATTTGGGGACATTTACACATTATCACATTATTGCATAAGAGCCATATGAATAGCTTAAGCAATGAAGACTACAGAAATAGAAAAACGTCTCACACACTTCCTGTGCGCCATTTATCAACCTGGACTGGCCACAAACTTTTACGCACGCCCTCACAAATCTCCTCTCGGCACCAAGCCACAGAGTGTCTGAGTGGTTGCTTGTAATAATATAATAGAGGCTCATATGGGGGGGATTTTATTGTTACCATCCAAGAGCAGCTTAAGAGTACATAAATAAAAATGACAAATGTAGGAAGACTGGATTTTTGTAGTAACAAAATTAGTGACAGCATTATGTCCCTGCTAGGGTGCCCGTGGATGTGTGCCGGTATCGATGGCATACAGTCTGATGTCTGAGACTCTGCTGTACGATACACCCCTTCATTAGAAGAGCCAGACTGCTGAGTTTCTACTTTTCCACACACCCTACATTTCAGGAATAATAAAACGCCTGGGTGGGATGTCATCGAGAAAGAGTACTTTACTAAGTTTGTGTGTCAGTTAAACCTTAATTTGGGTTCAAACAGATCAAGTACATCTCTGAAATAACAACTTACACCAAGCATGGAGATTATAAAGTGCAGCAAACATACAACATATAGTTTAGAAAACCAAAAAGGATTTCATTTAAAACGGCATATTTATAAATGGCACATAAAAATAAAGTCGGCATTACAGGTTTGCGAATGCCAAGGAGAAAACTTCCCTTATATTAACATTTCCTGAGATTACTAACACATATTTCTTATAGTATGAACAAATATCTTGAGAGATATGTATAAATATGAATGGGGTGTATGAGGCACTGCTAGCTGAGAATGTACCAAAACCATTTCACCATCTACCAAAGAAGAAAAGAACAGAAGATGTTTGGATTTAAAAGACACAAGAACACACTTGTGTTTATTTAAAATTCTCCTGAAATTTTCCTGCAACACATGTAATCTTATTCCTATCATTAAGGACTTTTTTTTGCTTGTGTTTTCAAAGTCTGCAATATAAAACAATAACTTGCAGGGGTTTATCTAATAAAATAATCTAATGACAATAATTACATTCAGTTTAGCTTCAGTTTGGTGCTGAAAGCACAGTTGATGTCTAGTATAATTGCTTAGACTGGCATGAAAATTAAGTGAATTACACTGATATATTGAGCATCACATAGCAGCTACCTGCAGTTGTAAATGTGTGTGGCTCAGTGGGCTAAGCGTCAGTGTCTCTGCTCAGAAGATTGCTTGGTTCAGTCCTGCTCTCAGCACATCTGCAGGTCCTTAAGCAAGGCCCTTAACCCCCAGCTTTCAGGGCATTGCTATGGGTGACTGCCCTTTGCAAGTGGGGTAGGCAAAAAGAGAATTCCCCCATGCAGATCAATCGAGGATCTGTTATTATATGAAAAAAAGAACTATATAATGTAGTTCAAAATACCATTGTATCACTTGTTAAATATGTAAATAAAATGAAAAACCATCAAAACATGCTAGTGTAATGTTTCAATATATAGTCAAAATAAACTGCCTCCTGTTCATTAAACAGTGAACATATAAAATAAATGAGTATAGTGTAAAGATAACATACTTCTCACTAGAGGGCAGTTGTGAGATTTCTATGTACATAAGAAATCCAGTGGTCCAGGAACAGAGACCTGTGGGACACTGCATGCAATAAACTTGCAAACTGCTAGTTATGTTAACAAATTATTTTAGGACATACAACAAATGGGTCTTTTACCATTTTGGGTGAGTAATGAATGTGCCGTGTTTGTTGTGAAGCTGTCGGATCAAAGGAAAACAACACATGGGTAAAACTGGAATGTTTATCTCCTGAATGGGATGTGGGATGTTTGCTTCAAAGACAGTTAGTGTAGCATAAGAAATAAATACATCTGCTGACTTACAGCACTGCCACTCAGTCGTCTTCCTGCGAAGTGCAGTCTATGCAGACTTTCTTACCAACCAATATCAACAACTCAATTATGCTAAATTGAGCAGATAATTGTTCTACTCCACATGAGAAAGAAGAAAAAAAAAACTTAAGAAACATTTACTGCTTCAGATAATTTGCGAAAGACCTGACAGGTTGTGTTTACTAAAATAAGGCCTTGACTTTTTTCCCAAAGCAAAAAAAAAGGCAGTTTCGGTAAAGAAACAAGGCAGTGCGCATTACAGACATATGGTATATCAGTTGATTTAGATGTGTCCAAGCTTGCAGGGGTTACACCATAATTTTAGACTATACATTTTTCACATGACATTATAGAATGTATTTCTAGCTAATACCATATGCACATGAAACACAGTCTGGATTTCTGAATCACAACATGAATAAGGCCATTGTGAATTAAAGGTGTGACCTTAAACCCTCTCTACTGTAATGTTGCCATTAAAAAAGAAACTGAATATAACATCTGCATAACTCCAGACCAAACAGCTTTTGGATGTCACAACTACGACATTCAACGGATCATTAATCTTCTTGTTTTTTGTTTTCTTGGGCTCATGTGTTGAACCCTACTCTTAAAACCCTGCTCTCGATGAGATTAACGATTCCATTAACTCCAAAAAAAGAAACACACAACGGCAAGTACCTCTGTAATCAAGTGATCTCCTTTATAATACCGCATCTCTGAGCAGACGTTTAATGTAGGCAGCCACGTCGTAATCCTGTCATATTTACAGCAAGAAAGATTTATCTGAATATGTCTAATTTCTTCATGTGATTTACTCTTAACATAGCAGTTACAGTCATGAACATACAATTCAAATAACCAAAATGTCAGGAACATAGACAGGATACCAGTTCAGACTGTTACCATGCTGTGCGCCACATCATTGTGTACCAATTATTGTACATTGTATACAAAAACACACAATATCCCATGTGTATAGTGCATATGCACATATAGTTTCATGCACAGATTCCTGAATATAGGTGGCATTACTTAAATCAAGTAAATGAACAGGTTTAGAAAACAGTGACATATGTAAACAGTTTTAGTTTATCTTAGTATCTTCTACAAAAATATACAAGTTAACTGCTTTACTTATATTTCTACATGAGACCTATTGTAGCATTTATACTGAATTTGACAGCAACGGGACTGAAGTGACAATGTTTCAGAATTGATGACATTTAAAAATCTGGGCTGAGCAACCGCAGTTAATTACTTCATAGGGGCCCTTAAATATGTTAAATTATTCAATTTATTGGGTGGAGGGGGGTGTCACATTTTGTCATAGGCCCCAGAACATCTAGCCACAAGTTGTCTGTAAAGGTTTTTGCATATGAAACACACACACACATGTATATATAAGTACATCCATGTAAAGTCACTTTTGATTATGAATAAAAATATGCAGTGGCTGACATGAATATGGGACAGGTGATTATTTATCCCAGGGAAGGCACCAATATTGCTGTCATGTCATCGAGTTTTCTCCCCCTGCTGGTGAGAGCATTACATATATTACCAAAGCATCATTCTGCGGGGATACAGCATTACTTTCTGTATGTGGTCTCATAATAACATTTTATAATTACAATAGGAAGACTGAAAAGGAGAACGTGGTTTTATAATGGCTATAATGACCTTAATCAACCGTACTAATATTACAATAAATATTACAGTTTCATAATAAATGCCTGAAAGCATTATGGTTAATACAGCAGTCTGTTTGTAATGTATGATTAATAGTTTATATAATAGTATATTATCTCAGCGTTTCTTCTATTGTCAGACAAATACGGAAAAATCTGTATTCATGGAACCTTCCGCAAGTGTTTCGAGAAAAAAAATCAATCCACTGACAAGTAGCAAGCGCCATCTAGTGTTAAAAAAACAAATTAATGTTAAATAAACGTCCATCTCTATCCACAGACAAGTAAATCATTCAAATAACAATTACATGAGTATCTGGAAAAATTAATTTCTTATGTTACTGAATACGAATTTTTGTTAGGGTCAGTAAACTACAGCTAACCTGAAATAGTAACATTTCCTTTACTGGTGTAAAGGATTATGTAAAAGAAAATACCATTTTATTGATAAGATGCAAATTACTTAAATAGCAACCAATCCCTGAAGCCATACATGGTGACGTAATTGCTACTCATTTTTTTTGTATGTCAGTGTTAAACCACAATGAAATGAAATCTTTCTGTGTTTAGCAGCTGCCTCTTGAAGAATGTATCTGAATTCCAGGCAAAAGAGAAACACGGACCATAAAATATATTTTGATAAGTCTGCTGGAAATGTTTCACTTTATGTTGCAAATCTATTCATTGTTCGGTTCCTCTCAATATTTTTGTACGGTTTACTGACCCAAAATAACCAGACAGGTGTTTTTGTTTGCAGGAATAAAAATTATTCACAATTAATTTCATGTTATGGTCAATTTTGAATACTGGGTTGGCTTAATTGAATGGCACCTTTAAACTGTGCAGAACACAGTGCACTCTCTCATTTTCTATCTACTTTTTTCTTTTTTTTTAAAAAAATACAAGTGACTACAATTATTATTATGATAACTCCTCTGTGATGTGCTCGCGACTACCTGACCAATGAAACAATCCTGAACAATATTGAACTTTTAAAATACAATATGTTATAGCACAATATAATACTTATAATCTAACTTGTAGTAGTAAATAACAGTAGTCACAACAAACAAGGTTATAGACCACTGAGCTGTTCTAACAAACCAAACCAACCACAAACAGGACAACCAAGTAAGGTAGCAAACAAATTTTATTATTTTGGGACACGGAAAAATGACTGTCAGCTGAGACATTACAGACTGCCATATACTTAGATCCCTCAAATGCAAAACATAAATAAACTGAAATCCAATTCTGAGGTTGCAGACTGTGAAACACCATTATGATGTCATTGTATCTTATGTCTTCAAAGTCACTTTCAAGGATCAAAAACCAGTTGAATATGAATTTGATAGCTGTCACTTTTTTCTTTTGCATGAAAGTTATTGAAATAGATGTGCAGTCGCCAACAAGATGTGCAGTACCCAATTTTAATTTATCTAATTAAACTGTCAGAACAAAAACACACAATTAATTGACCACACCATACTGACACTCTTGACATACCCATACAAAAATGATATTATGCAAGGAATTGTGCAATTCCATCAGAAGAAAACATTATGCAAAAAAGAATCAATATCATGGTTTAATTATGTTTGTCAGAAACAGTCGTTTACAAATTAGGGTGCTTCAGTGAAACCACAGAGGTACATTAAACAAACACTTATATTTCCAATTTGCCATAATATAAATAAAACAAAGGCATAGATTTGGGTATGGACGGTAGGGACATACTGTGGGAGTTACCGTGTGGTTAGGGGATCAGGACTGATTTGGTCCATACTAGTGGTCCTCAAATCGCATATATTTTTGCGGGTGTGTTGTGAGCGTGTCTGCAACAGTCTACCTGGCACGCTGTTCTGTGACTACGTGTAAACACAAGACGTGATTGTTTGATAATTTGTCGTATTTAAGGTGGTCTGGGATAAATATAAGTGAACAAAGATGAAGTCCACTCAAACTGGGGTACCCAGAACTAAGCGGAGAACTGGGACCTGTATCACAAAGATGGATTTCTTGCTTAGTCGTATAACTTGTTGGATTTCATGTACCTTAGTTTAAATGGATCTTTGTTCACTTACATTTACCCCACACTACCTTAAATACAACAAGTTATCAGACTAACAAGTAATCCTGCTTCAGTGGACTAATAAAGATCCACCTTCATAGTCCTGGGGCCTGTACTATGAAGTGGGATTACTGACTTATCGGGGTAACTTGTCGGATTTAAGGTAGTCTGGGCAAAATGTAAGTGAACGAATATGAAGTCCATTTAAACTGTGGTACCTTAAATCCAGCAAGTTACCCCGATAAGCCAGTAACTTCGCTTCGTAGTACAGGCCACTGGATAAATGGCGCCATATTGGCATTCTCCAAGTGGCTTCACTAACAGCATGAGCCAGTTGAAGACAAAAACAGGGACAGTTTCTGCCTTTTGAAGTGAGCAGCTGAACAACTTCCCAACATTGAGATACTCAAAGACAGGGTCACTCCGACAGCTCAAATCCCTCAGTTTCCTATAAAGGCTCAGTCAATGTCAAGCCAAAGAACAGTCCAGATGACACTGAAATGCTCACTAGAGAATGTTTTAAACTCCCCCGTATGGATCAACATGGGGAAACGCAGTAGACACAAATTCAACAAACAACAAGGATCCCCTATCAAACAGACATACATACATACATACATAAATATTGCAGCATTTGGACCAAGCTTTATGCTTTTATGTTCTCTAATAAATATTCAAAGGGAATATAAAGCTGGAAAAACAAAGCCAGTGTGTGAATTTGATTCGTCTGTTGGAAATGCAAAAGCATCCTGATTTAATTGTATAAATATTGATCTTACTTGATGTGTTTTTCTTCTGCGAGAAACAAATTAGCTTTTATTAATAGTCACTAAAACCAAACATTTTATAAATTACATCACAATGAAATAAGACATGAATATTAATTTAGCAGTGAGATTCAATTAATTGTACAGCAAATCCACACGTCTGCATACTTCAACTACTCATTTCCACCATGGATTGTATGACGCCCAGTAGTGTTGATACATTTTTATGAATTGAAGCTGGAATTTCAGTCAGTTAGATGATTAATCAAAGTACGGAAGTATTGAAAATTAAACTATACAGGTCGCAGCAACATTAGCGAAACGTAACTTTAAAAGTCGCCTTAGCAGTAGGCTGTCACTTACAGGCGCTACGTTTTTTATAGTTTGCTTTTAAAAGCAATAAGATTGTAAGACCCCTAGGATTCCTTTTCTGATAGCTAGTTCATATGCCTGTGTGTCTATCTCCAAAACTGCTAAGCCGTAAGCTGTCTGAGATTGCTGCAATTAGTTCTCTTCTGAAAACGCATCAAATGTTTGTGCTCACAGAGGAACTGACTCTGTAATAAGGTTATGACAAAATACTTTTACTGTGCAGCAGTGTAGAGTCCCAACACGTCTACAAATCTTAATATTTGTAATATGCTGATGGGAACGGAATCAAAGTCAAGAACGGAATGCAAATAAAAAATGAACATCTTCACTGGTGAAGCATTCCCAAAGTAATTAATGCATGTTCTGTACTGCTGCAGTTTATTATAAGTTTTATTTGGTGAATTCAGAAGCAGCATGACTGTTTATCATGTATGGCACTAAACCATCATTCCGTCCCTGTATGGGGGCAGGCCGAGGCAGGGCCGACAGTGCTCACTGAAATTAATGCACAAGGAAAGTTTATTTGTGTTAGCTTAACTTAATCATATTTTCTGATCTGGAGAGATGGTAGAGTAAAGGCCTTAAAGTTACAGTGTAATAGAGAATGGCTCTTGGTTTTCCAAGCTCAGAAAAATCAAGCTATAAGTACAAATATCAATTTAAAACTAGACCAAAACAGAATAAGTGACAAATATGGCACGCTGTGATAGAGCAGACATCCAAAATTGAAAATTTAACTGCAAAATTGCTAAAGTCAATACAAAATGATAAAAGAAAATAGCTGTAATTTTTGATTTCCATCCAAAGCAGTCTAAAGAACATTTTTAGCCAATGGATAGAATGTTAGTCCATTACGAGACAATTTACATCAATTACCCATAACTAATGCCGACCCTGTGTTTTTACTCTAGAAAGGTCAATGACGGCTCTCCCCCTCTGGCTGCTGAAATGAAAAGTAGTAATTCTTCATATCAGTCATTATGTGATTATGCTGTAAGAAGAAAGCTATGTTTTTAAAACCATTTAACAGTTATGTTTTTGATAGAAACAGTTTCTTTAAATGTAACTTTTAAGAAACCTCATTTGATCAAATTCAGCAGATTCAACCAAATAAAAAAAGTCAGTGCAAATGCCACATTTAGGGTAATGCAGTGAATCGAGTAACTTTTAACATACTTTAACACAGATGTACAATATAAATATTCTCCGCTCTTCAATAGACAATAGAAATTACATTTCATCATGTAATAAAACCAAAATAAAAATTACAAAAGTCACAGTTTTGTCATTGGTATGTGCAGATTGTTCCATGGCCCCATCCAGAGCTCTTCTTCATCCGTGTGCTCGCTGTGCGACTCTGACTCGTTCACAGTCCCCGTATCCACAGCGGACTCCTGCTCCTCCGCGCCACGTGCCTCCTCACTCCTTGCCCTCGCTATATTGGATTTCGAGACAATGCTATCAGGTCCTGTAGTACTGGAGGCTAAGGATCCGCTGGAGGGTCTTGTGTTTAGGTTCTCGTCTGTGGCACCGGAGACCCCCCCGTCCCCGGGACTGTTGAGGGGGAGTCTCTCTTCATGGGTCACTGCCAGCTTATCCAGCTTTTTGAATTGCTTCCCCAACCTTGTGGGTGAGTTCATTTTCACGTTATTGAGGTGGGCCACTCGGCGGGTCCTGATGATGGAGCCGTTCTGAGCGAGGTAGATGTTCCCGTTGATGTTGCTCTGGCTGCTGATATTGGACAGGCGGTTCCTGTGAGATTCTGGGGCACTGTCCTCTCCTGTGGAGCTTGTCTCATACTCTCGGTCCACCACAAGCTTGATGCGCTTCTTTCTCCCACACTGGAAGAAAGACAGTGAGTTGGTTAACACAAGGCTTCTAGAAAAGCAACATGAAATTTGAGGAAACTGCAGTACTCTGGCAGTCCGCTGCCATTTACTACTATTATGTTTTGAGTGGAAACAGGTTTCACTTTCATTGCATCAGGCATTTGTGCTTCATTTCATTGCTCATTAAACAAAACAAAGCACAAAGAGTAGCACTGCAATCCAAGAGTATCAGAGACTGAACTCATCGAGCCGATATAATAGGACATTGTAAGTGTTGACTGGGGAAAATCTGAAACAGGAAAGCATGCAGACAGGCATAGCATCACAAGTTGGTGGGATTCACAGCACGTCTGTGGAAAGAGATTAAGATAAGAAATCACACTTAAGCAGGGCCACACCAGCAGATGAGAAATGGGACTGGCCCATCTTACTTAAAGGTTCTGAATGTTAGCTAAAAGGAAGTCGCTGATTCCTCCTCTGAATTTGACGCCTCATTTTCAGTTTCCTGCTCCTGTTCCTCATTTTCCTCAGGAGACATACTTAAAGAAGGCCGAGTGCTGCCTGATGCCGAAGAGGCGTAATTACTAGAAACAGAGGTTTTTGTCTTCTGAGAAGAAATCTCCTCCTCTTCATCAGCTTCACTTATAGGGGACAGTTCGTTGTCCTCCTCCAAACTTTCCGGCATACTGCTACTTGCTTCGGTGCTATACATAGTCCCACTACGGGAGCTTCTGGCTGTTGAGACAGTGGCATCTTCATCATTGTCTTCATCCAGTGCCATCTCCTCTTTATCACTTGGCTCCTCTGTTGCTTCTTCAGATTCTTGACTGAAAGCAGACAAAGCCTCAGATGACTTGCTGCTCTTGCTTCTCCCATTAGAGGAGCTTCTGGACATCCCTGAAGACCTGCTTCTCTTGCTACCTATTGTGCTTTCAGTGGACCTCTCTGATGATGATCTCCTGGACGTCCTTGTGTCAGAAGAGCTCCTTGAAGATTGTGCACTTATCTGAGAACTAGAAGGTTTGCTGGAGGCTGTCTTTGATGTAGATGATTCGACTTCATTCTTCTCTGAAATTGAAGTTTTATCTTCGTCTTCTTCTTCAGAGTCTTCCTCTATATCTGACTCCTTCTCTTCCTCTGTATCTGACTCCTTTTCAGTCTGAGAATCTTTTTCGGTCTCTGATTCAGTTTGTGACTCTTCATCTGCACCAGATTCTCTCTCGGTCTCTGACTCTTCCTTAGATGCTGACTCTTTTTCATCATCAGAAACTTCCTGTTCCTCTTCTGAGTCCACAGTACTCTCATTAGCATCATCTCTATCAGAGTCAAGCTTAAGATAATCCTTGTCTTTACTGGGAGGAGTACCACTACTTTTCTCTGACACATCATCCCCTGAGTCCTCTTTCTTACTCTTGTCTTCTGAGCCGCTGTCCTCTTGATCAGTCTCCCCTGTAACACTTATGGAAAGCTTTGACTGCCCTTCTTCTCTGTCTTTTTCACTGGTGGGCTGGGATGCGGCCTCATCCTTTTCGCTCTCTGCAGCTGACCTTTTGCTCTTGCTACTCTGAGACCTTCTCCGGGTCTGCAGCTTCTTGGTGATGTTTATGCGGCTCAGCACTTTTTGCAGGCGCTTACTTGCCGAGGACTTCTCGTTCGACGCCTGAAAATACGTGCCATCTATGACCACCCCACCATCCCGGGCAGATGCCAGAGTGGCATAATCCCTCCCATCCTTTTTATCTTTGGAAAACATCATTGGGAATATCCGGGCTTTCTTCCATGGAGAATGACGAGGGGCTAGAGCACCAGGTGGCTGGCCAGTGGTTTTGCTCGCGGATAATATTTTGCTGAGTTTCATAACTGATTTTAATCGCTTGGCAGCCTTTGAACTGCCGGGAACGTGCTCATCCCCTGGAAGTTCGGGAGCCGTTGGGGGGCCCCTGAAGGCCACTTTCTGTGGTGGCCGAGGTGGACCTCTGCCTCGCATGGGCCTTCGGCCCCGCATGGATACCTGCAGCAGTGACATCACTAAGAGTTATCAAGAATTCTGAAATATTTTGAATATGCAGTTTTGAATAAAAACTGTGTCCTTCTACTCAAGTAAATGACACATTGCTTTTCTGTGCCTCAGCTGAAAAGGTCTAATTTTCTTTATTAGTGCTGCTACAAAGAAAAAGCTTTTACAAGAAGATTCGATGCAACATCTGATGGGGGCGTAAATGGCAAAAGTTTTCAGGGCCGAAGAGAATGAAGTTAACTGCTTTCAGATTTATGCTCTGTGCTAGTCATTCTTAAAACACAATAGAAAGGAGGAATTTAAAACGTGAAAACGTGTCTCAGTTCATAAACTATTTGTTTCCATGGAATTTCATGGTAGCTCACTCTGCCAATAAATACCACAGGTGGACCTATATAAAATATGGTACATATAAATGTGCCTGTATTCAGCAATGATTGATGAAAGAAGTTGACTCTATGGAGAACACTACCTCTCCCTCAGACCCTTGAGGACTGTAGTAGTAGCTGCCGTCATCTTCCATGATCACCTCTCCATACTCATCGTACATTCCTGATGGAGATATCAACTTTCGGCGACTACCATACTGAGGCAAGTCATACCTGGAATAAAACAAGCATACCGAGGTCAGCAAAACACATCCCTCCACAGCAGGAGTGCCCCAACACCACCAGATATGTGTGGAGGTTCGGTTAGGAACCTCTCCTGCTTAATTACAATGAAACCCGGTAATGGGGGCTATTTTATTGGGGCTAACTACTACATAGAAGATTTGTCGTTGGTTAGCCAATGTACAGTAAGACTGAAATACATGCTAGCGGGGCAGGTTTGTTATGAAAGTTAAACAATGTTCAGTGACATCCTACTATGGGGCCAGTGCTCTCCTAACGCACAATTCTTGGGAGATTATGAGATTTCAGTTGGTATTGTGGGCTATCCCGCAGCTGAAGACCACAGCAAGCCCGTCTTTGGATGACATCATTCCTCACTTCTCCCATTTAAACTCTGTCCACTACCATAGCAGTAGGCTCATTTATTAAAGATCATGGGGTTCAAATTAATATAACAAGGTCTTCAATTTCATTGAACACAATTAACAGTTAAAGAATAAAGCTTTTGTGAGAAAGCACAAAACTGAAATAAATTAAAATAACACCCTGTCAGTCCACTGAGACTTTTGTAGATTCTCATTAAAAGCTGAAAAGATGCCAGTTAGGGCAAGAAAGAGCAGGCTGTGGTTCCTCTGTCTGGCATTTTAGGGTTTGATTCCCTGATTAAAGGCCTTACTATCCTCTAAGAGAATAAGCTTATTGACTAGGTGGCTGTAGGAGAATTGTACGAGCTGAATGAACGCTAAGAACTCTCTTTAGGGCTGCCCAGAACCATAAAACCACTACATTACATTACAGTACATAAACTGTTGAAGGATTACTTTGGTAGCTACTCTGTGAGAAAACCAAACAGCAGCCTCACGTAACCTAAGCCAACAGGAATGAGTCATCGCAATTAGCAAATGTAAAGTCGTAAACTCCTCTAGCTTACACAGGGCGAGCAGAGTGCACATTCTACACATTTATGGAAAAAACAGGGGGGGGGGGGGAGTATTTAATGGTTTGGATGGTTAGGTTTGAACAGCCCGGCCAATCTCAAGATTTGAACTCCCTAATCACATGGTACTAGACTTATGTAAATTATCAGACTTACCCGTGCTCGTAATTATAGTAATCCTGAGCATAATATTCCTGGCCGGGGTCAATGCCGGACTCCATGGAGAGCTCCTGTTGTTAGAGCACAGTGATTACTCAACGACAGAGCAGGTTAAGAGGGAGCACAGGTAAGGGATGGGTAGGGGCCCAAAAACATTAAGGAAGAGTACCTCTGGTCTAAGAAGTGTTGGCCTCAGCAGCTGCTGCTGCTGACGGAGGTGTGATTAGGAGACAGAAAAGGCAAAAGACGGAAAAAGGAAAACAAATGAAAGTTTCATTAAGTTGATATTAGATGTGTGTTGACGGCTTACAGGGACCAATGCTGAGGTCAGAGTTAGGAAATCAAGCTTGTGAGAGCATCACAGGAAGATTTAACGTGAAATGAAGTCCACCCACAGAAAAATAAGTGCAAGGCTTAACATTTTCCAAACACCAGCGATTTTTAAACATCTATATACTATAATGGTTTTGATATATTTCTCCATATCGCCGATTATGCTGCACCAACTCAAATTATTCAAATGATTACTTTTTCTATCACGTCAACAATATACACTGTAGTAAAAAAAAAAAAAGATGAAAAATAAACAGCTTTCCTGTCTTAAAAAAGACCTCATCCAAATGTATATTTTAAGTACATAAAATTGCTTACTTCTTGATGTCCATAACCTCGCCTGGAAGAAAAATAAAAATAAAGTGCATTAGCCAGATTGTGTTCAGATAAGCACTTTCAAATTAAACACTGTTTTACTAACATTATCTGAAATTGAATGTCTGTATCAAAAAGTCTTTCCTACTTTTAAATAAGAAATACAGTTGTGTTTTGACTCGTCTCTTACCCCCAAAGACACTCAAATGCAACACGTTATTTATAGATTGTTCTGATTTACAGTCCTTGCTCAGTAAAATGCCACAAGAGAGCTGAGTGCTGGAAATGAAGTGGTGGAGGTTCTAGACCCCAACAGCCATATAAAAAATGCACTATTTGACAGAAGAATGTATTGAATTTGTAGTCACCGGCAAGGTGAATTACCATCACAGTTTCAGCCAAAAGAAAGTAACGTGTTTGGGGTATAAATGCATAGTATGAGAGGCAGAAAATGCTGATTATTTACTGTAATGTGCCTGATTGTATCTGAGGCAGAATGACGACTTGCACCCCATGAAAGGCGACGGTGAAGTTGTGTCATGATCACTCATGCAACAGACCACTCCGCATGGCCAAGTAACCTTGTCTGTGAACTGGGAACTTGCTTCAGTTAACCAACAAATACAACTAATTGAAGAGGAGTAGGTCAAAAGCAACCCAGAAAAATGTCACGACTTCCTTTCAGACTCTCAGGGGAGAGTGCTGGTATTTAACAAAAATGAGAGAAGGAAGGGAAGGAAATGCCAGATTAGAGTAGGTTTGATGTGGCTGACAGCCGTGAGCCCATTTCACTCTCAGATGTCACTTTGCATGCTGACTGTAAATTAATATTCTGTGCATGCCACTGATTATCGGGGGCAAATTACTGCCATTGTTGTCTGATGTGGAAGTAATGAGGAACTTAAATGAAGATTTATCACTCTGCGATAATTTGTGACTTTCAGAAGACTTTTGGAACTCATCTGCTTCCCCCCGTTGCGACGGGGGGATGCTGTATGTCTGCAACAGTGGATGGTATAGACCTCAGCAAGCACCACGCTCCACAGATCCATGAACAGGCTGTGATAAATAATGCACTGGAATAGACCGGACCACAATCGAGAAAGGTGAAACAGGTAGTTTCCATGGGCCTGTTCAACTACGACTAATGTCATCTCGGGTATTCCAGCCAGGCACGCTGATGACACAGCTTGGCGGAGAAAGACCTGCATCTAATCACTGATTTAATCACATCATTGAAAAGCCTGTTATGTGGAAGTCAACCTCAGAAAACAACACTACTGTTGCTGATCCAGGAGTCCTGCCGAAAAGGAGTCAAACCAAAGTCATCCCTACACACCAGTTAAACCACAGCAGACGTCTTTGGGTGAAACAATGGCTTTAAAGATGTACAAAATCCGGCTTCAGCATGTTGATGCGCTCGGAAAATAGTGTAGAGACACACCTGTGCCCGGTTGACAACCTTGTTCCACGAATCAACCCCACTGCAAGATCTGCAGCCATTTACTTTTGGTTCTTTTGTAGGTGGTAAAAGCTTTTGTTGATGCTAAGTTTCCAGGTTAAAGGAACTTGTTGTCTTTGTTTGATCAACCTCATAATTGGCACGGGGTTTGAAGTGTATTCTCATTCTCCAGCAATAAGAACAAGAAAGAAAGGCAACCACAAGCTTTCATCCTTCTGAAGTGTAGCATTTGGTTTTATCATCTCCCCGAGAGACTAATTGAGCGTATTTCTCTCTACCTGCTACTACCATTTTCGACATCATAAGCACAAATGAAGGAAGGAGGACAGAACCGGGATGCTGAGAGTATGAATGCCTGGGCACGACCTCTGTAGACACAATGAGTGAAAACCAGGTCTGATGAACTCTTGGCCTGAGAAAAAACAAAAAGTTAGGAAAAACAGAGGCAATCCTGGTCAAATTTACAGGACGGGACCAGGATTTAAACATGTGCATCTAGCTGTGAAACCCAAGACCACTGCTGAAGCCCGGAGATTAAAGCAGGTGACTGTGCATTATGTACCAGCAGGGTAATATGCCATCAATTAAATGCAGCCATTAAAGCCAACATTAAAGTTGTGTGAATATAACGTAAAAATTTGGAGGCTAAAAACAGACAAAAGCCAAATTAGATTTAAGATTGATCAGGTGACTAATTATCTATGCTGCAGATAGACTGGACAAACTTGGTTCTTGTGGATCTCTGAAGACTAATTTTGCAGAAGCAGCTAAATATCATGTTTGTTTCTGTCTTTTTATGCCCCTTTTAAATTCGACAGAAATCCCATTAAAAGAAATTACGGTAATACCATTAAAGGGTGAAATAACTAAACATACATACAAACAAATACAAATAGCTAAAGCTTTTTCTTTCAAAAGGAATTCAACTCAACTAACAAACATGCAGAAGCTAAATAAAAGGAACTGACATATATTAATAGCTACATTCCTAAAATTTGACACGGAACTTAGATACTGATAGTTTGTCAGTTTTCACTAAAGAAAATGAACATGATTAAATTAATTCAGTAATTGGCCACTCAGGCTCCCAAGTCTGATCGAATATGTAGCGAGTTTCCAAATGCTGGGTTTAAAATTTCCAGAGAAAACTTCCAAATCAGTTATAAAATTACAGCATTAGGGATGTGACAGTTTCCTGAACTGAAGCATGTATTAACTCAGTTTTACATAATGTGTTTAACTTGAGATCTGCATTAAATCTGAGTCAGCATGTTAGGGATCTCAGTAAGACGTGAGATATAAAAAGTAAGCAGAACAAAAAGCAAGCAATATGAGAGAAAGTCAACCTTTATATAAAACTTAAAGTTACTGAGAGGTAACATAACAAAACCACACAATCAGCTTGGTAACATAATTCTAAATGACTAATCTGTTTTGGGGGAATGTTGTAATTACTAAAATACATACATATTCTTCATGTATTTTAATATTTAAAATATTTAAAATAGTACAAATTTACTACATCCTTACTTATGTCTATATACTCTGTCTAATAATACTGAATATAAACCCAAATAACTTACATACAGTCGATTAAGATACAATATAAAGAAAACAGTGAGATATGTGAAGATTTTTCAAGTCAAAATGAGCAAAGATGTAAATGTAAATAAAGAAAACAGTCATGGAGAAGATGACAGATAAGCAGCGGAGAATGACTGTCACAGGATAGTTGACTGAGATGGAAAGCTCATTTCTTCTTCCTCCATGATACGGTTTAGGTGATTTGGCTCAGGCTGAGCTACCTCAGAATGGTCAGATACCTGTGGCTTTGGAACGCTCTTCGACGTGTTCCGTTTCTTGTCTATTTGACTGTACATGTTGGCAACGGATTTCTCTATATCAGCTATGTTCCGGATGTTCCGGAGAATGCCCTTCAGTTCCTTTTTGGGGGCATTCGCTTCGGTTGGGTAGTGGAGAGGAGAAGGGGTGCATAAGGACACAGGACGGAGGGAGGACATATGCGTCAGGACAAAAGGAGAGGCAAAGATGGGGCGTGCAGAGGAAGGAGAAAAGGGAGGAAGGGGTGGTGGAGTAGGCAAATCAGGGGCGAGGGTGGAGAGGTGGGGTGGGGCAGCAGGTATATCGGGGGTGGAGAGGTGGAGCGGGGCAGAAGGTATATCAGGGGTGGAGAGGTGGAGTGGGGCAGAAGGGATATCAGGGGTGGGGAGGTGGGGTGGGGCAGAAGGTCGATCGGGGGGGGG
>JABFEA020000044.1:10295895-10312754 GCA_019775915.2 Cyphomyrus plagiostoma
TGTGGCTCATCAGAAGCCAAGTGGGACAGAAAACCTACTGGACAGTAGCTCTCCAGGACCGGAGTTGGAGACCCCTGCCATAGATGGTCTACTTTTTTCTGCTTAAGTCTGACCCCCCCGCTACATATTTTTCATCTCCGGCACCTTTGAGTGTGCTCTGAACAAGGCACATCTTTGAAAGTGCCACACGCCACCGTCCTGATTCTTTCAAAGTACAAAAGAAGAAAAAAAACATCCCATAAAAGCAGCTGTCAGACTTTAATATTTGGCACAGAGGGAAATAAATGATCAGCTTTCAAGCTGAGTGAGACGGAGATTAGCCTGGCTCTAAAAGCCATTTCCAAGACAAATCAGGGAGAGACAGACATCTCCGAATACCTGCCAGACATTTATTTTCAGTGCCCAAGCCTCTAAATCCTACTTACTGTTTGTAGGTGACCATGACGATAACGATAGCAGGGATGCAGCAGAGGATAATGATGATAGCCAGGGTCAAGAGCGCCCCCTCTGTATAGCCCACGGCCTGTGCAGCCTTCTTCACACTGTCCACGATATCGGGGGAGCGGATCTCCAGAATACGGCCACCCTGGCCCAGATAGGGCTGGAACTCCTTGTTGATGTCGAGAATCTTTCCATCCAGGAACCTTTTTCGACAGACAGACAGACAGACAGACAGACATTCTCAATGAGGTCCAGGTCTTTTGGTTGCTGGAAACAGACAGTAGGCCATCATTTTCACAATGTGCACCCTAAGTGCTTTTACCGAATGCTCTATTTTTTGTAAGTCTGCTTCTTCGTTTCAATGTGTTGGGGGATGATTCTAAATAAGGTCTTTGCATTACCTTGCAAATCTGGTCAATTAAGTATACTCGGTACATATTTATAACTTAAAATTTCTGAATGCAGATGGAGCTCAGTGATTATTTTTTGTGCTAACAGAAGCCATTTTTATGGGAAATAAAATCTGATCATCGCCTCATCATTTATTCCTTACAGGTATGTATTATTTCTAATTCCTTTCTGAATACACGCCTTTGTCGAAGTGTATATCCCTCTTCGGAAACTGATCCTCTGACTGAAGAGATTCGGTTTTAATGCATATCTTATTGCGGTTGGTTTCCGTGAGAATAAACCATCATTCTCAGGTACACTGCGATTCGTTTCACGGCTCGGTGACGTGCTTCATCAGCATTCCACTTCTGGCGAAGCTGCAGTCTCAGGCGATAGTTTTAACGTGGGTCTCGCCAAGTTTGGCGGCAGCTGAACTGAGAATAATCAAGTCAGGAAGAGAAAGTTCTCGCCCTAGTGACACTGCGGTTGAAAGTGAGGAAGAGGTTCTCCCAGCGCCCTGCGTTAATTACAGCCAGTCAGCCGAAAGGTGCCGCCCGCAATAAAACTGACGTGCCACGCGCTGCAGTGAAACAGCAGTAAATTCCTTTCCGATACAGAAAACATCTCAACATCTGATACCATGCTGACAGCCCAGGACGATAAAATATTATGAAATGATGAATATTTTGCCAGCAAAGAAAGTTCCCAACTTTCTTTTTACTACTTAATTATTTGCTAAAAGAAGTAAGCCAGAAACAGACAGGGATGGAGAGAGGGTGTGAACAAACAAGTTATTTCCCATATGGGAGGGAGATGCAGATGATGGAGAGTGTTCTGGTAGGAAATGTTGCCCATTTTCAGATGTGAAGGGGGTAGTGTGTGATCAGAAGGTCCCAGGTTCCAATCCCAGGGTCAGCAGTGTGATTTCATTGTTGGGTCCGTGTGCATGGTCCTCATCCAACCGTCAATTACTCATAGGCTCCTGCTTTCTCAAAAATGTACTTTGGCTAAAAGGACCTGCTAAATAAATGTGATGCATTTCAGGTTACGGTTTGTCAGCGAGGCATGTAACCAAGCCACCAGCCACAGGGCCTCTCAGAGTCCGCCAGACAGAAATTGCGTGGAGACTAGAAAGATGCTAATGCCACCTACCCGCTGCTGTCTACTATGCATCTAGCGGCTACCACCAGTACAAGGAGGACGTGTGCATCAAGTGAACTCACTTGAAAAGCTCCTGGCGAGATATAGCCCTGTTGGTCAGCGGGTCGATGGCGTACACCATGAGATCCGACTTGGTGTAATCTTCCTGCTCGTAGCCATCTCCAAACCGACGCGCCCCAATGGACTCCACCAGCACCTTTGCCCCGGGAATCTGATCCTGGACGTAGCGCTCAAGAATCCTACATATTGGGGCAAATGCATTTTCTGGTTAAGAAACTTAAAATGTCTTGTGATATCGGTGTGAAAAAAAAGTCTGCACTTTAGCCAATGTCTGAATGACTCAGTCTTTCCCACTAATTTCAGGTCCATCAAATCACATCTTAACAGCAATGAGGTTCCCGATCACAGACAGAAAAGAAAATTCATTCCTGAAAGCCTCGAACGACGTCTCAGTGACCACACTTGGAGAGAAATAGGTTGATAATTACATCTCAAAAAATTACCATACCGGGAGGAGAAATTATCCTGCTTTTAGGGTAAATGTATAAAACCAAGTTAAATATATTTTATCTTCTCCCTTCAGATCATTTTATATAAAATGCACATATGGGTGACAAAAGTTGGTTGCATTACGTAACACGTCATTTCCTTCTAGGCTGATGACCCTGGTTCTTAAACAGGGTATGGGGTATGGCGAAGACCATCACAGCACGTTTAGTAAAAAAATAAAGGAATATCTTCCAGAACTGTGTGGCTAAATGAAATGGAATGGGAACACTGGAGCACAGCGTACCAAGTGCCCTTTGCCTCAGCCTTTAGCAGGGACACGCAGAGCTCTCATCTCCGAGCGGCCTGGCATTCTCAACCAATTACCCGTTGTGCTATTCCGTCTACTAGGGACAAAAAGAGGGGGGAAGGTATTCAGCTTAGATTGATGGGCTTCCCCTTGGGATGCTGAAAACCCAGAATAACTGGGCTGGCCCGCAGCTGAGGCTGCAGCTGTGGGGGCCGAGGTGGGAGAGCGCAGAGCCCCCGGTCCCCGGCAACGTGTGTAGGCCGCTTTGTCGGCACTGAAAAGCGGGCTTTCACGCCGGCGTGGCCATTCTCGTGCGTGCCTGGGGGCCATAGAGCAGGACCCCACAGGTAGCTGGGATTAAAATGACCCGCTGGATTGTTCCGGGGGCTGGGAGGGATTGCTGCCTCTGGAATACGGTGGGACAACTGTGAGGAGGCCTTGACTTTTCAGTGCTTGCTTGCTGTTCGTCAAGGCCGGCGGTTTGCCGGGCCAAAACAATGAATGCAAGAAAACATACATTTCACTCCCCGGAGCAAAGACAGCACAAGGCAAAATCATTCGCCAGAGAGACAAAAACAAAAACAAACACGCTAATTATCAAGCGCAGGACAGAAGCATCTGTAGGATGTTAAGTGTGTTCAAGCACCGCAGAAATGTAAGAAGCGGGCCATCAAAGAAACTGCTTTCAGGGAACTAAAAGATTCACAAGTGACCAGAATAAAGCCTTGTGATTAGTTGATGGCCTGTGCGTGAAAGACACTCACCCAATGAGCTGTTCCTTGTTCTGTTCCACCACAGTGGGCGGAACGTTGGACACCACCACCTGCATATCCAGCTGATTAACCACAGATATCTAGGACAAACAGTGTAGATTACAATTAATTTACTGTCTTTCTTCAATGGTTTCTTGATAATTCAGAGACTTCAGATCAAGAGAAAAATACATATGTAGCCTTAATCAAATGCACTCTTCTGAACAAAAGAAACACAAAATTTTATTTTGATACCAGGTACAAGGAATCTAAAAGTAGGATTCAAATGAAGTGCTTTTTTAAGCAACACCATCACAAAGATGCATATACAGTACCAGTCAAAAGATTGGACACACCTGCCCATAGAAGGGTTTATTTTGTGCTAATCTCTAAATTTTAGAATAATTATAAACACATCAAAACTACAAAACAACATAGAATTATATAATGACCAGAAAAGTATTACATTTAAAAAGCACAGAAGGTTGCTGGCTCAAATCCCGAGGTTGGCAGAATGATCCCCCCCATTGGCCAGGCTACTGAGCAAGGTCCTTAACCCCATTTGTGCCAAGGACTGGCTGACCCTACTGTCTCCTCTATGCCAGTTCCATGAGGTGGCCTCCTGAGATGCTTTTCCAGCTGCCCTCAAGGAGCTCCCACATATGCTGAGCTCTCATTGGTTGCTTTCACGTCATTGTCTGGTCAAACTCCCCCAAAACCATTTCTTCTGTGTTTAGGATAGGTGGCCACTCTATTACTCCCCTTTGTAGGTGGCTTGGCGTGCCCAAACTTTTGATTGGTACTGTATGTATCCTAAAGTTCTGGGTCTGAAGTTTTAAAATGCTCTCATAGGATGCTGAACTGCATGTTGCTCACTCAGAAGGAAGCAGGAGGAGCATAACGCCGGGAAATGGAATCTGCAGGTGAGGTGAGAGGATATCGCCAGCAGCATAGAGCACATAGCGCTGAAGAGGAAAGTGCCGAAAATGATAGACGTGTTCCTCCGTGAGGAAACCCTTACCACCACTTTTGCTCTGCTGCTCATCCCCTTCCCATAGTCATCTGTTGCAATAACATCGAATTTGAAGTAGGACCGCCGCATGTTCCTGTAGATAATTGCCGATTTAATGATGCCGGTGTAGGGCTCGATGACGAAACTATCCTTGCCATCAGTCGAGGGAGGTATTATCAGTCTGTATTGCATTGCACTGTAATTCCCAGTGTCTTTGTCCAGGGCCTGTCAAACAAAGATAACAAAAAATGGGCTGGACATCGGTGAGAAAATGAAAGATGTGCCGCGGCCTTAAATTGCAGTTCTGTTACTTCACATTAGGGGGAGACTTTGAGCTTTCAAAAAGTGCAACAAGGACAGTGTACCGTCACCCAGGCGGCTTCAACATTCAATGCGTTCCTCGGCCATGACGTTGATTTATAATACCTTTTAGGTCCGGGGGAGTGTAAAGCTACAAAGATAGCAATATACCCTCCTCTGGCTCTGTCATTAACACAAATGAGGTATTTTTAGTGTACTAAAGAACTTTTCCACTTAACGGTCCTCCCATCGTGTTAAGGACCATTGCAGTAAAGGTTCAAGGCCTTACTGGAACGTCTAACCTTGGTCTTAATATGATTAAACAGAAAGCAGGGGGATTAAAGGTTGTTAGAGGAAGGTGGTAAAAAATCCACATGCCACATTGTCTAAAGGTACAATGGATCATCTAACTAGACTCAATGGTGGCCAAGTCATAAATATCTAAAAATGAGGCATCAGTTTGATTGCTACCATAGTGGTGGTAAGGGTTCAGGATTGATTTGGAGTGAAACTTCCATGGAATTGGATTTGAGTTTTCTTTTTCCACAAGGAAATGTGTTGTTTTCATATCTATGGGGCGAAGGAAAAAAATGGTCCTGTAAAAAGAGCTTGTTTTGTACAGTGTAAAAGATCACACCAACTAATTATGCAATCAGTCAAATACGGTGCCGTCTCTTCCTGGGGGAAAAAAGGAATTAATACTATATCTATCATTCTCGTTTGCTGCTGTAACAGGCTCCCCGCAATACTTAGTTTAAAAACAAACAAAGAAAACCATTTAAAGATTTAAAGGTAGATTAGTTTAAGCGGCTTTGTTTCAGTTCATATTAATGTTCAGCACCAGGGAACTGTTTTGAATGTGCAGAGATCAGAGTACCACTCCAACTGCAAGTGAAATTCTGTTTACAGCGAGCACTGAGGCAGCTCAATAACCCACACCTCAGCTCAACTCAATCAATCAACTCTGTCCCACTTATGTTTTAATGATTATACCATTAGCACTCCCAATGAACAATTACTAAAAGAAAAACTCACACGATGACTAACTATCATGCTTAAACAATTAATCCCCCCCCCCCCCCCCAAAAAAAAGAGGACAAACATCTAAAAGGAGCCCAGGCATCCATCCAGATCTGAGTAAGATTAGTTATGTTTAGAAATTTACTGTTTCGTGCTCAGTTTTGGACAATGTTCGTGATTATTATTAACAATATTGAGAACTGCCCTCATGTCTGCTGGCTGTCTCCCAGCTAACGGACCAAGCACACATAGAGCAGTAACACTACCAGCAATTCACAGATCAGGCTAATTAATCAAACAGAACTGATGGCTTCAGGGGGAAAAAAGGCAAAACAATAAACAAGAGTGGGTTGAACAGAAATTTAGTTCAGACTGTTAGTCTAATGCCCCAATGCCAAGCTCCTGTTAAAAAGTGCTTATATTAAAACTGGTAGATGACCGTCAACTTGACATTTATATTGAGAGGACCCATCAGCATTTTCTGACACTGCCTAGGGGTTCAATTAAATAAAATAAATTTACTCTTCAACTTATCATACATAGCAAACACAGTGCTGAACATATTAGGGGTAATACTGGCAAGTTCTTCCAGCTATTTTGTAAGTAAACGCGCTTCAAACATAAATTACACTGTGTTAGTCCTACAAAAATATAACAACTGAAATGTCTCTAATATGGTTACATTTAAGGATCCAGTAAACAGCTTTTATTTTCCCTGTGACAAGTTTACGAAAGTCAGCTGATACCAAAAAAGCAGTTTAATTCTTGGCTGATGTCCACCCTTGCAGTTGATCCTAAGACATCAATGTCAAGGGCCTGTTTTGTCCACCGGGAGGTACCTCATTTAGCAGAGAGCTACATGGATTTGGGGTTGGTTTTACTAATCAAGAGAGATGTCGAGTTCAGATACTGCTTGTTTTTGCAGTGATTAGAGATAAAGAATTTATACACTAAAGCTGGCACGATTAACTGTGCGATGTCGATCACCATCTGATATATCTCAATGGGAGTCTATAAAGCAGTCAACATGAAGAGGGCCTAGTCATGGTGAAAGACAGCAGATAATGCTTCTACCTCATGCGGGTTTTGAAACCTTATTCCTCCTGCCTCTAGTGCCCAAAGCCACACTTCAGATATGAAAATTAAATTTACTTTTCACTAATAAGCATCTTGGGTCAGCAGGTAGTGTAACTGTCAGCTGACTTGGGGGAAAAAATACAGGATAATGAAATACTTGCTGCATATGGCCTTGTTATATATTATCAGCCATTCACTGCATGATTCCAGCACATTTGGAGTCCCAGACAAATTGTTATGACAGGAGGAAAATTCCAGTGTCAAATCCCATGTGGGTTTTATTCTGCTGCTATAGTGTGAGATGGTAAATGACCCCTAAAGAACGGCTCCCACCATATCTAAACCAAAATACTACACCCAATTTTTATGATAAACATCTTGGATTCTCAATTTGGTGGTATGACTTTCATTTTGTTAATGACTGTTGGTAAAAACACATTTTCTCTTTGGCTAATGGAGTAACAACTATTAAAGCACTTAACAATTAAGAGTTAATTATACTTACAGTTAATCACTGTGTTTATTTAATAGCCATGAAAGTCATGTTTTCCCATCTTGCTCGCACTTCAGTGAAACACCGCCATCAATCTGAGATGGGCATAGCAGGTACCGTTTAACTACGATGTCAGCCAGATTAAACGAGGGGATTCCTATGAAGCTTGAACTGAAAAAAATTGCAGGCAAAGCCCTCTAAAAGGCGTAAAAAAACTGGCTGAACATCGCATTGACCAATGACAGAAAGCATGGTATATTCACTGACTTCCTGTGTACAACCGACACACACCTCTGACAGAAAAAGAAATAAGAATGATCTTGGTCAAACAAACACAGTCAGATGCCTTGTCCTTACTGATGAAGGAGACTCACAAAGATGCAGAAAGCTGTTATCAACCAGCAGCTGTTGCAAATTTTTATACTAATGGTGATACTTTACTCACCATTGTGCAAGCACAAGTATAGGTGTAAAGCAGTACTTTTACTTGCACATCCCATCTTATTCTCTTGTGAGAAATGCAATATTTTATTTTCTGTGATTAAGGATGTCACTCAAGACCCCCCCGCAACCCTGAATAGGATAAGTGGCTACAGAGAATGGATGGGCCCAAAAGCAATATGATTACTCTTACAGGCATGAGACAAATCTGTAACAAATAAAAGCCATGCTTCTTACTATTAACATTTGGTAGCTACAGCCATGTCTTAAAAAAAAATGCCATGCAAGCTAGCTAAACCTGCTACTTACTATATTAACGATTTGATAAGAACACCACATGCTTGGCAGCTATCTATGTTTTAATTTAGGAAAAATATTTAAGTTGCTTTTTATTTTAAAATAGAACAGTTAATCTCATTTATTAACGTTAATCAAGGGCCGAATGCAAAAAAATACAATGATAATAAAGCCTCAATATAGTCTGAAATGCTAGTACAAACAGTACATTCCAATGACACTAGGACTTTTCTTTAAAAATTCATAGGAAAATTGGCACGAGATAATAAATGAGTGTTATAGTAAGCACAGTAAAATTATATTTATTTGTTTACCCAGCTGTTTTTTGGAGAAATGCAGCAGCTTACGACTTTGCAGTTTTTACCGAAGTAACTCTGACTAAGCATGGAAGAGCCGGCCCTTTAACCGCGGCATCCGCCGCACTCCCCCTCCCTGCTGAGGTGGGACGGCACCAGTCCGGCATCCCCTCTCACCTGAACCTTCAACACCGACGAGAAGGTCTTGGCGTCCTCTGCCACCCCGCCAATGTACAGCTGCTTGGTGAAAACAGGCGGGTGATCGTTCTCATCCTGGACTTCAATAAACACTTTGGCCGTGTTAGCTGAGAAGAACAAAAAAATATATATATGACTAAATAAGAAACACGATGAATCAGCTGCAAAACATGTGTGCTGATACACGTCTGCAAACTTGTGCATGCATGCAAAAAAGCAAATGAGATGAGGGTTACGGATGATGGATGTGAAGCCGGATTCCGCAGTCGAGTACAGTGATGCAATGAATCACATGAAATTTTCTCAAGTCAGCTGGGAGGTGTAAAACGTTGCAAAGAATGTAGAGAGAAATTTTATATATACACACACACCCACCCACACATATATACACATACAGATATACATAGAGACAGCACAGTGAAAAAAATCATTGTTCATTCCCAAAGTGGACACATGTTCACGCCTTTATACTGCTCTCCTAATGGACTGTACGGTGTAAGAGGTCTCCTTGGATGCCTGCAAGCAACCACAGGGAATGCCTGCCGCATTACAGCACACGGGCCTGAATCACTGATGTGGGATCATCATTTTCGCAAAGCATCCCCATGCTGTTTCGTGTACTCGTGACCCAGCAGGGTTCCCTGCTTAACATTTTGCTGTATCGCAAAGTCAAGCAACACATCAGGTGCCAAGAGGGTCTCTTAGTAATGAATGGCCCTGAATGTGTTAACCGATCCCACCGTGAAGGAGCGCAATTTTATTTATTGTGCTGGACGGAGCTGTGTGTTGGCGCAGTTGTTCAGATGTTTCCTGTCATAGTCCCCACTTTACAATCCATTTCAGGCCCATTGATCATGACACGCAGGCACATCTACACTCCGCTGAAACATTTCACTGGATAATAGGCTCATAACAAAAATGAACAAAGAAAAAGTGACTGTTTAAAAAGCTCTTATTTGAGAAGAAATGTTCAAAAGAGCATTCTGCGGTCATATCGGAAAATGCACAAAGTGCGTTAAATTGATTCTAGCCATTAATACGGAATAATCAAGATGAAGCAAGCTGAATTTAGTTAACAGGAATGTGACAGTCTTAATCAGTTACATTCTGTTTTAGCTGCCCTGGCTTAATGAATATTTTATATTTTATTGAGCTCCTCACCACTTTGGAATAATCAACAAGATAAATAAAACACAAGGATTACCATTTTCCATTTACTTTTCTGTAGTGGTCCGCTGTGACTATTTTTAATGGTCAGTCTTTGATACGCAGTGCAGCAAACGCATGACTGGAAAGTGCAGTGCAATGACATTTCAATTCCTCAGCCTTATAAAAATCTTTTTGAAGTCATTACTACCTTCACAAGCTATGCCTAATGGTTTTGACAGACTTACTCTTTGAAGGCACTCGGATATTGGACTCAACAATGCTCAAAGAGTCCGCCTGGACACGGAGGACATAGCTGGTGTTGGACTCGTAGTCTAGGGCCTTGGCCGTTAATATGACTCCAGTGATGTTGTTCACAGCAAACTCTCCTGGTGGGGGAGACACAGACATGGCAGGATAACGGCTGGCATCTTGACCAACATGAAGATGGGATCTGCCTCCATCTGCACAGGCTGTTCCCGTGGCAGATGTAACGAGCTTCACAGAAATCTATCAGAGACCGTGTATCAGAATGTGTAAAATCTACACGTTTCATGTCCTTGACAATGTTTCACGTACTTGACAGGAAGTCAAAAATCTACAACTGGGGAAGGCAACCCTGATCCTGGAGGGCCAGCAACTAGCAGGTTTTCAATCTTACC
The DNA here is from genome assembly GCA_019775915.2 of Cyphomyrus plagiostoma. Lineage (NCBI taxonomy): Eukaryota > Metazoa > Chordata > Actinopteri > Osteoglossiformes > Mormyridae > Cyphomyrus > Cyphomyrus plagiostoma. The sequence continues at coordinate 10,306,378 of JABFEA020000044.1, forward strand.
TGATGGGTTACTATCTGCCCAGCATCAGGTGTGGCTCATAACAGACCAGGTAGGACAGAAAACCTGCTGGATACCAGCACTCTAGGATCAGGATTACCTTCCCCTGGTGTACAGCACCCATCCAGAATTGGATGCAGGTAAAGTAGCATTTGCCCAAATGCTCTGGGAAATTAAATGACCTGATGTTAGTTCTCCAGAAGAATGCAGTCTGCTGTAGGCAGTATCTGATATACCTTTGGACCTCGTATTAATGGCCATTTGCATGGCACGTGCAGGAGGGTCACGGTCGCATCTTCAATTGGAATTATCAAGGAATGAATCCATTCCATGATGCTTCATAAGATGTCTGAAAACTATGTACCATTCTACGTTAATAGCAATTCCGCTGCCCATGCATATATTATGGATCTTATTTTGCTTAGCATGTAACCAGGCTTTTAAATATGCACTGCTCAGAACATACAACACTAAAACATTTTACAGCATAAAGATTCTGACTGCATTTCTTTTGCATAATTAGACATTGGACCAGCTGCTCTCCAAGCTGAATAAAGTTACAACCACGGCTATCACACATTCTTCATCCCTGCATCAGTTTCTCTCATAATAAAAGCCTGTGTTGTTCCTCAGCATGTACAAGCAGGATTAGGCAAATTAACGGCGTATCTTCATCTGTCTGAGAAGCAAAATGGAGTTACGGAGGATATGAGGTTATAATATAATGTTAACACGTATCTGTTCATCTGTGGTAATGCTGCTTCTGGTCATATTAATGACATTCTGGTTCTATCACAGGTCACATTCGAAGACCGGTTGTACTTTTGTAGCAACATATGAGACATAATCTAACACGTTTCTGCTTGTATTATGAGGAAAATCTGCATTGTTTCTTAGATTTAATGCTATTTTATAGAATTTAATTCCCTCCCCTTGATCTGTTCTTTTTTTCTTTTTATTACAATTTGTTTCCCTGTCGGAATTTGTTAGCTTCTATTAATGGCGCTCTGCTTTTGACGCAAAAGAATGCCTATAATAATCTGTCAAAAGGCAGCCGAAACAAAACAATCTGCCACAATCATGATGCGGGTTCCCAGGGCTAAATACTGCTGGGGGATTCTTCATATCTTCGTGACTGATTTTCACTGAATTTAAAAGCAATTAATCACATCGATTCTTTGGTCTCTCATTAAGCGAGTGCAGTGTTATCTACACATATCCTCAAGTTGACAATTTAAACTTCTGAATCCCTAGAGGCACCTGGGAAAGTCTCTCATCACTGTACGGAACAAGAAGACCTCTTATTATCTTTCACCACTTCTGACACGGTGATGACACCATGGAAGACGAGCCAGGTCCTCGCAGATCAAGCTGAGGGTCACTGAAGACAGAACTGAAGTCGTAGAAAGCACCGGTACTCACGGCCTTCGTTCCCCTCCACGATGGAGTAGACGACCGTCTGGTTTACGGCGGCAGCCAGGATGACACCGACCGCCGTCCCCATGGGAGCGTTTTCGCTGACGGGGGCGAATCTGCACAGGACAAGGGGAGCGGATACAGAGAGAAAATGCAGGGAGCTGTGGACGCAGAGAAACCATGCAAGGACGGCTATGAGACCTGAGACCGAGCTGCTAGCTTCATACCGGCCCATTCAAATCCAGCATAGACATATTATAGCAATTAAAGAGTGATTCTTTGCATTAAGGCAGGGGTGTCAAACTCCAGTCCTGGGGGGCTGCAGCCCTGTGTATCTTAGTTCTTTCCCTGTCCCCACACAGCACAAGGAGTTGAATAAGGTGTGTTAAATGAGGGGAAACCCAAAAATGTGCAGGGCTCCAGCCCCCCAAGACTGGAGTCTGACACCTGTGCATTAAGGGATGCACTGTGTAAGACGGAAAGGGTCAAAAACATGTATAACGTTGCATTGTCCCCAAGGCATGGAATTCCATGGCCAAGATGCCAGTCTATCGCAGGACAGACATATACAGATTCATTCACACACTGGGAATTAATTCATTTGGGAATTAAGAAATGCCAGTTTACCTAACTGGCCCTTAATTGTGCCCTGTCAATGTCTACACACTTTGTTGGGAGCTGGTCGGGGACACCCAGATCCCAGAGTGATGTCACCGTTGGGCTCCTAAGCAAGGCCCTTAGCCCTCTGTTGGACCCCTGAGCAAGGCCCTTAGCCCTCTGTTGGGCCCCTGAGCAAGGCCCTTAGCCCTCCGTTGGGCCCCTGAGCAAGGCCCTTAGCCCTCCGTTGAGCCCCTGAGCAAGGCCCTCAACCCTCTGTCGCTCCAGGAACTGTCTGACCCTAATTTCTGAATTGCACGTTGCTTTGGATAAAATGTAACTGGCTGTAAGGGAAATCGCCACAACACAGGAAACCATATGAGCTCCAGACATACACAATGGGGGGGAGTGAAGTGTCAGGGTCACTGACTGTTACCTTACTTAAAGAACAGTTCTCACTTATAGCATCTTTTTTATATGCGAAAAAAAATCAATATTATCATACAGCAATGGGATGTAATATACTTTTAAGGTTATATTAGCATAGTAAGAAGGCAGGGAAGGTGATAAAAATGACAAAGAAATGGAGAAGAGCGAGGTTGTAAGATTAAACAGCAAGATAATGATTTACCATTCGTTAATTGTGTTAACTTACATCAGCTGGCATTTCCTGGACAACAAAATCAATGAATATCTGCAATTTAAAATCACGGCACTGTCCTAGCAACAGAAGCATCAGAGCAGCATTCATATCTCATCTAGTTTTAGCCCATCACCTGTAACCATGGATATAATAGACTCCAGCCACAGAAGAACAGGTTACGATTTGTCTTGCAAGTCTAAACTAAAATATGCCATGGAAGGGAATGTGTCGACAAGCTTAATGATCTAAGCACTGCCCAGGAGACTGAGGTTGAAAACAGGTGATGCTTGTGAGAATTTCAGGCCTCGAATGCATTTCCTAATGCATTATGGGAAAAGTTTTAATCAAAAATTTAATTAGTATTTCTACAGTTAGTAAATAGATATTATTACTCCCCTCTTCTCCATTTGTGATGGATGACTGATTAACACAGTCTAAAGACATATCTTTCAGACTCCTTCCCCACTGACTGTCTTTAACATTAATGGTACACTGGTACATGTAACAGGCACACGTTTTCCAAAGGTGATTTATATATGGTGTCCTTTTTACACCTGGGCTTTCACATTACATATCAAGAGAGGCTTTCAGTAACAGCAGGTGCAACCTCTCCGCATGTTTCGTATTGGGGTCATAATTAAACATAATCCGAAGGGGAGAGAGCAGAGGTCCCTGTGAGCACTGATTTTAATATAGGAATAGTAATGAGATTGGTTTGCCTGCTTCACCTACTGTTTCACCACCAGGAACTGAATGTCCTCTCTGCTTTGCTGTACTTCCCCGATAGTACTATACACATAAATATGCCTACCTATTATATACACAGGCGACGCGGTAGTGCAGTAGTTAGCACTGGGTTACGTGTGTGTGGAGTTTGCATGTTCTCCCCGTGTCGTAGGGTTTCCTCCAGGCACTCCAGTTTCCCCCCACAGTCCAAAGACATGCTGAGGCTGATTGGAGTTACTAAATTGCCTGACAAATACAAACGTGCACTGAAGCAGCCCAATATGCAAAGGAAACACTTTTACAAGTTAAAAGCAGAATACATTATTTAATTCACGAGAAAATGCAAAGTCGATAAAAGGTTTAAATATGCCTATCTTGCTTAGATATATTGAAGGAGTGCTGAACTGGAACTTCGGATTAGGAGATCTGGAACAAATGCCAAATAACTAATTCTTAAACCAACTGACATGGTATTTGGCACAGTGGAGAAATTACTGAACCGGATGGAAGGAACTATTCATTTATCGCATAATTGCTCTGTGTCCAGTTTTTATGATACAAGATAATTACCATTGTTGCATGAATGGAGCCTTAATAATCTTCTGAAGAATCGGTGGAAACAAATCACCGTGGAGGGGAGATGAAGCTGTCACGGCTGTTTCACAGGCCTGACAGGACGCTGTACATTATTGACTCGCATTTAAGCACAACGAACCAGGATGATCTGGCTGAGAATTGGTTTAAAATCGAAGCTAGGCGACTGAAAAGCACCTGTTTTCATGGGGGAAGAGAGGGCTTGCCTGTTTGGTCAAGATTTATTCAGAGCTTGTGAATCTATACATGTGATACAAACTGACTCTCACGACATTATGCATGTAACACGTGCAGCTACGGCAACCAGAAAGGGACGACAATGTAGCAGGTCCAAGGGGGCAGCTTCTGCAGGTTCAGTGTGGCCTGCTAACTGGAGGCTGACACCCTGCATAAGTGACGTGACTATTTAGAGCCAGTGGGGAAACTGTCAATCTCCGTGCAAAAACTACAGGAAAGAATATACACAGAATGTTTTCTGAGTGTCAGTATGGAATGTAAAAAAAAAAAATTAGAGCCCATCACTTAGGAGTACTATATAATGTTTAAAATTGCTTGTCAGTCCCATTATCATAAATGCAAATCAGTATAGGGCAAAACACAGACGAAAGGAACCGAACGTGCATGGAATGGTGGGAGTTGGGCATCAAAAACCAAGCAACAGACCTGCCACAGAAACCATTAGCAAGGTGGCCAGTCTGGAACATCGTCCTGTGAAATGTCCAGCATTACCACCAGTTACATGTGACACAGGACTACAGTCATCACTGCTATCTTTGTTGTAGCTGCGAGAGAAAATTAGAAGATAAAGAAACAAAGGTTTGTGTTTACTTTGCCCTAACAGCTCTTCTTTTTTTTTTTTTTTTAAAAAAAAAAAGTAAAAATAATTGAGTAAAGAACCGAGAAACCTACATGCTAACAAAAAGACAATGCTTCTTTCAGCCGATCCTGTACCGTTGCCGTGACCTTTGCCCTCTAGGCACTCTCTCTCTGCCTTTCCTGAAGGAATCATTACTGTTTGCACAGTAAAGTTGGCTCCGTTAAACATCGGCCAAAATTCCACAGGATCTTTTTAGGTACCCCCTTCCTCCCAGGTAACCCTGACCTAGTGCTCCTTGGCGCTCTTGCAAGAACAGTCCGGAAATAACCCAATAACCTCAGTGGTTTTCAAACCACACTGAAAAGCTGATGGATTTTTGTCCAGACGTCACAAAAACCTAAGAAATTATGCCGCTTTGCATTCATACGACGAGTCATAAGACATAAGACATTGTTTTTAAAGAAATGCTTCAGTATTTTTTTGGTTTTGTTCCCCTAAAAAAACTAGATAAATCCAAACATAAACAATACCCCTTTCTTAAACTGATTATGCAAAAAAAAAATGGGAGGCACTTTGCCCCAGATTTTGCTGGAGCTGAGGAAAGAACTGATTTGAAACTGTAATTCTGACCTATCCTGCATAAAGAGCTGCTGGAATGAGGCATAAGACACCCAACAGATATTCATCCTGCTAATGCAAAAATACAACAGCACAACACTCCAAATTGGGCTTTCTTCTTCCGTAATGTTGTTATAGAGGCCAGACTTCTCGCTCCCTCGCCGTCAGTGTGTGAAATTCACTGGTGGTTTTGTTATGCAAGAGCACGCCACTGCACAAGCTCCGAGTAGCTCATTCACCCCACTAATCTTGCTACCCACCCCCTCCCAACCCTCACCCCCCCACAAACACACACTGACAGCTCCCAATCAGGACTTCCTGCCAACAGAGGGGTGAACTGTGTTTGTACAGATAACACACTGAATAGTCATTCTTCTTCTGACACCTCTCTAATAGTGGCTGAGAACAAGCAAACAGTTAAGTGTGAGAAACTAATGAGGTCTGCTGAGTGCGACCAGGATCACAGCTGCCTCCATCATACCATTATTTGCTCTGTGGGCATATTAATCTGCGCTAAAAGGTAAGGCACTCATAACAGCACTAAGTCAGCCAGTCCAAAGTTATCATATTTTAAAAATCGTCTTCCAAGTGACTCGTACACAGTTCAGGCTGGTGTCCTGAAAAACCTTGTTGTGCTTGTAGAAAGCAAATATACACACAAGCAAACACATGCTTTTGCACACCGTTGTCACTGAAAAAAACACTTAGTTTTGAAAGGCAACAAGGTTAACTGAAACGCATTTAAAAAAATCTGTAATTATCCTTATAGCGAGACCCCATTGGAAATAAAAGTTCAGCATTCTAGGACAAATTTGCAAGGTTAATTTTTCTGTTTTGTGTAACAATATACACTCACCTAAAGGATTATTAGGAACACCATACTAATGCGGTATTTGACCCCCTTTCGCTTTCAGAACTGCCTTAATTCTACGTGGCATTGATTCAACAAGGTGCTGAAAGCATTCTTTA
>JABFEA020000044.1:10312854-10349005 GCA_019775915.2 Cyphomyrus plagiostoma
TGTGCGTGAAAATCCCAGTAACTGAGCAGATTGTGAAATACTCAGACCGGCCCGTCTGGCACCAACAACCATGCCACACTCAAAGTTGCTTAAATCACCTTTCTTTCCCATTCTGACATTCAGTTTGGAATTCTTGACCAGGACCACACCCCTAAATGGATTGAAGCAACTGCCATGTGATTGGCTGATTAGATAATTGCATTAATGAGAAATTGAACAGGTGTTCCCAATAATCCTTTAGGTGCGTGTATACAATAAACATACTAAGACAGAACCAATGAAATCTCAAGACAGCAGGCTACATTGTAATCGAACGGTGAGCAGAGAAAACGCAAAGACAGTAAAAAGCGGCATTTAAAGAACTTTCCGGAAAACGTGTGGCATTCAGAGCAGCGCCAGAGATTAGGCAGCCGGGGGAGGTCCCTCGGAGAGGGGGCACCCTTCCTCAATGCGCCTCACGCTGGCCTCCAACCTCGTCAATTTACAGGCGAATTTATGGCATGCTTGGGAAACATAACGGCAAGATAATTTAGCAGTTTCCCTTCCATCATGAGGCATTACGAACTGCCATCAAGACCTCTCCACAAAGAGTCACAGCAATAAAGAACTCTCTCTCTCTCACACACACACACACACACACACACACACGTGTATATAAAATGTTTCTTGTAGTGGAAAGTAAACACAAGCTTTTTAAAATTTAAAGCCCTCCTGGACTATTTGGTGCCAACCTTTTCAGATTGTTCGGATTACTACTGATGGCAGAAGATAAGCAGTGTATGTGGTAGCAGTCAAACCTCCTTCTCTGGCAGTTGTACAGCTTTTTGGAACCTTACCGGATTATTGGACAGATATTACCATCATCACACGATGCGCAGTGTGTCACATGACTATGAAAAAGTAGCACAATGGGTCAGTAGATAGCTGTATGACCTCACACTTTCAGCTGCCACCCTGGTTTGTGTGGGTGTGCCTTGTGATGGACTGGGTCCAGGGTGGCCCCTGTCTTTTGTGCGGTCCCCGAATTGGCTAAGTGGTTGTAGAAAATGGATGGATAGTTGTCAGAGGGTTCCAGAGTGCTCACAAGTGGTATCTGAAGTCTGCTGAACATCAAATGAGTAGCTTCCTAGTAGATCGTTCTTGTGTTTGCCGGCCTTTACAGCCTCTAACACAGCCATGACGCCATTGCTAATAGCAATGAGGACCCAATGTTAAATGTATAACATGAAATAACTTCAGGTACTTAGAAGCACAGATGGAACAAGAAGAGGCTACAGCTATGGTGTGTAAGTGTGACAATGAAAAGGGAATTACAAAAAAAAAAATCATTACCTGAACTACAGAAATCTTTCTGGGCTGTTTTTCATATGTGGCATTAAAAAGTTGCAAACAGAAAGCTGCAGATAATGGTAAATGAGCACTTGGGAATGGTACTGTACCAAAAAACTATGCTACTTAAGAATTCTTTTACCCATAGACGACTGTGATTATTGGCTGTGCCTTAAAAATGTAAGCAAGGAACCTGGAATTCATTAAGGATGGAAAAAATATGGATGATATACTATTCCTTTGCATCATAGTTTGTGGTTTAGGATGGAAGTAATTAATTTAATACATAGAGCTTGGGGGGAAAAGACTTACAAGAGGCTGTCATAGCAATGCACTGTGTTTGCTGAAGGGCTGCATGTGAAACGCCTGAAGATGAAACGGCATTATTAAGGTCTCCAGGAGAGGATATTGCCATCCCAAATATGTCATCATTGTATGTGAGCGCTTGGGCATGCTGCCTATAGACCGTTAAAAGGAGCATCCTTCCAATGGAGAGACGAGGGACGCTGACGAGTGACACCTGCTCCCATGTTGACAGCCTCTTACTAGAGACGGATTCCCATTCATGCCTTTAAGATTGTTCGGTTTTGGCAAAATTTTTCCTGAAATTTATTGAGCAATCACTGTCTCTACAAGCTACTGTTAATTAAAAAAATAAATGCTAGTAATAATAATAATAGTAACAATAATGAAAGTCTGCATTAACCAATTTCAAGGTGTGTTTTTTTAAACCATCATAGCTCTCTGAAATTATAGGGCAATAACACAGAGATATAATATTTCTTGCCTCATTATTATATATGATGCAGAGTTTTTCTGGTAGGCAATAAGCAAGACCAAGGCTTCGTAACGTGCATGTTTAGCAGATGCTAAACAAAACATTCAAAGAGGTCAAGGAGAAGAGAATGACATCTGGAGTGGTCATAGCACCTGTTAAGTAGTCATAGCACCTGTTAAGTGGTCATAGCACCTGTTAAGTGGTCATAGCACCTGTTAAGTGGTCATAGCACCTGTTAACTTCATGACTGCGCAATACGCCTATTGAATCCCCACAAGCCTGGAGATCATACATGATTTATAGTGCAGATTCTAAACAATTCTGAGCCACAGGCCAGACATTCATTTTAAATTATTCATACTAACTTTGATGGAAGCTCCCAAATGAAGTCACTGAACAAATACAGCAGATAATCAGGTGTTTGATTAATATATTACTTTCATAAACACAACACAGCCGTTAGAGATTTTTTTTATTAACTTCTGCACCTTCACAATCAGCTAAGCAGTGACACCATAAACTTATCACCTTGTAGTTTTTTACCTGTTACACTTTTAAAACTGAAATGCAATACCAGACTCACGCAATTATAATATACAGATTACCACACCCACTAATAATATCTAATGCTTGGGAAAAGTATACCACTCAATCAAAAATTAGATTTAAAAATTCATATTGATGCCATTGTTCTTTGCATTCCAGAGATTAAAGTAATTTCATTATGGCTTCCATGAGCCCTGTAAGAAACCGGTCGTGTTCTGTCAGTTTTGATTAAATAACACAATGGGGAGTTTACCCTGGCTGAGCTTCACAATGAGATGCACACCTGGACTGTATCGCTGTACCATGAATGACCACGATCTATTCCAGAGTAGGCAGCTGCATAAGACCTGGACATTTTGCATTCCCTTCCTACCATGTTACCCCAAAGGCAGACCCTTAATCAGCCAGAATATCCAGCTGGTTCCAGTAAATGCAACTGAAGTAACTTTTATAAGTCACTTAATAGCGTTTTCTAAGCAAATACACAATGCAATGCTACCCTTGACCTAGAAGACTGATTTACAGGCATTGTCAATAAGTGTCAGAACCAAAACTGCCAGCTTCCTGACCTCTAGAAATGCACTGCAAGGAAATCAGATGCTCTCCTGTAAGTGAACGTGAAATATGATTTTAAATACCTTTCCAATAAAATAATGTGATTATTTTTCAAGCAAATCCCAACATGACAACATCTGGCTAAGTCACATGGTCGGGCGACGAGCGTGCTGAAGTTGCAAGAATCAGCACTGCGTCTGGGGTGCCGCAATTCAGGAATTCAGGGCGCCCCCAAAGCCTGAGGTGCCATCGCAGAAATACATACAGGCACAGGGAGAGCAAATCCACACAGGAGTCCTGCAGCAGATATGCAAATCCAAACAGTAATCCTGCTATCTTTCTGACACCTGGCACAAGCAAGTACAGACAAACTAATGCAGTAACATCCTAAAATGCTAAATGTTTACGGCACACTATTAATTTACGTACTTTGACAAGGCTGTTAGCTACATTCTCGTTTGACAATGTGTTGCTTAGCTAAATAATCTGCATGTGTATTACAGCAATGTGTTATGCTAATGGCGCCTTTGCTCATCTGACCCATACGGGTCACACGCCGTTCCAGCGTCTACTGAATGCATGCTAATCAGACAGGTGCTCTTCTCTAGAGAGAGGGTGTTCTGGTGCCCTAATTACACACTACAAATTCTGAGTGGAGAATTTGATTACACTAGCATTGCACCGTACAGGCAATTAAACCTGGCCATTTAAGTGTATAAAACAAGATTACGCACCACTTGTATGGACCCTCTGTTCATGTGAAATGATACAGTTCCCTTACTGCGTGAGTAATAAAGAGATTTAAAAACTCAGGGTGAAGTTTCTTTCAGATGAAGTTTTTTTCAAAGTCCAAAAACCAACGATGTGTTAACATTTTATTTTTGGTAGCACGTCCGTGAAAGAAGTTGGAAGATATAGAAGTGTACTGCACTTTCATAATATCACAGTGTGGTCTCACATTGACCATAGTCCATTTTTGTTTGGGGGGGGGGGGGGGTTATCGTTTCTGTGAGTTTCTCGCGATCACCACAACCTACATCTGAGGTGCAGGGTTGCTAACTTTGGTCAGCTGACTGGTGTGAGATTTTCAATCCAAGACAAGTCTGCACACACATTTATATGTAGGTAACTTTTATCACCTTGTAAATAGTTGGTAGGGATTGCAAATGACCTCAACACTTTTGATGTAGCTAATTTTAGGTTTATACTGGAATAATATAGATTTGCTGTAAGATTTCTTGTGTATGAGTGAAAGAGTGTGAAAGCGTGAGTGTTACGGTAGATGTGAGCGAGTCGGCGACCCTGTGTGGTGGAAGTGTAACCTCTTTTTCTTCATCGGAAGCTGAAAAGCTCTAGAAAGAAGGTGGCCTACAGCAGTACCAGGGGTTGTACCACTCCTATTTTTTTACTCAAGGCTGCAGAACTCTATAAGGCTGAGAACAGCATTTCACCCTTACAAACAAACACATAAAAGAAAGCCACACGCAGGCTTGATGATAAAAATACCATTATCATTAATTCATATTCAGTGTTTATATAACACCACAGATAATGACTGTTACCCATAACAGTGATAGTAATCAAGCACTTAGATACAGAAATATATGTGTCTGTGTTTGTGCAATGCATGTAACGCTAAAGCAATTCAGATTGGGGTGTCTGTCTTAAAGCATTCGCGTTTGTCCATTCAGCGGAGGATGCAGTGGTGGGGGCAAAAGTGTGAAAAAGCACATATAAATGTTCACCAAGACGGGCGAAGAGATGAGACACTGATCGCAGAGATCATCAAAATGACAAACCGCAGAGCGGTGAGCAGCGAAGCCCGTGATTTAGAGAACCTTGCTGTAGCTTCATTAAGTGTTTTTACAAGATAAGCTGCATGGATATTGCACCGAGTGCGGGTCTGGAGGGCTCCTGTCGCGGTGAGCCTTAGAGGGAATCACGGCGCTTAAGTAAAACCCCAGCCCTACCGTCCTTTCACGGTGCCCATGGACTATATCTTCCATCCCATAATGCCTCATCCCACTCATTTCCATCTTCCATAATCTCTAATTAGATATCTTTCTCACAAAATTAAAAATGGTACTTTGTTTCATTTAAAGATATAACTGAAAATATTACCAGATTTCAAACTAATTTAGAAGGGAATAGTGCTAATTCAGTAGGGAGACTGGAGTAAACGTAAACATATGGCAAACAATTAAAAACAAAAATGCAAGTTATAATTACAGTGAATGCTGGTACATCAGAGGGCCTTCATTACTTATGCAAAGTGGTTCCACTCAAAACCAGCTGAGAAAACTTGAACTTGTTGTAACATTCAGTGTCTACTGAAGCTGTAGGTACACACAGAACTCAAAGACCCACCAAACAAGTGTAAGTCAATGTAACTTCATTATAACACAGGTCACTTGGGTTCTGGATGTACCGACAGGGAGTCCTGGAATCTAACGGCGGATCATACAATGAACGCTGCCTGACTGCCAACCTTGGCTTCCAAACCCTGGGGGAGTCCTCACAGATTTCCAGCAAAGCCCCCCGTGGGTGATTAGCACTGGGGAGGCTCCGAGGTACAATCCGTCCTCTGATGGGGTAGCAGATTGGAAGGGCCCCGCCGCCAAGGGAGACCAAACACCTGGCTAATACCTCCACAGACAATAATAAACGGTAGATGCACAACAGCAATCCGATAGACATAGTTATTCCTGCATATCTGGAGCACGGCCATCAACTGCGACCTTCCGCTGGCGTGTAGGACGCTGCTTTAATTCAAACTCCAATTCAGGAGCTTTCATCTCCCGTCCTCGTGTTGCATTTATCAATCATGAGATACAGGATGCTTCCCGACTTCCATTTTCAGCTATTGTGTGTTCCCAGGAAAACCTATACATAAAAAGCTTTGGGCAGTGATATTTCCATTGATAAGTATGCATGTTTCACAACTAACCCGTTAACAATGTACAGGGGAAAAAAAAACATGCTCTACCTTATGAGTGATACCATCAGTTTGTGGCCAATGCAATGCCATCAAAATAATGAAGCTATGGTGGTAAAATACAAGGAATGCAAGTCATCTGAGTTGGAGCCTGATCATTAATAAAACAAATTAGTTTTTGAAAATATTTCTAGGACAACAGAAAAAAACAAAATAGCTGAAAATTTAAAAATAATTGAAAGTTGAAATTTCAAGTAAAATAGAATTTAACCTTAGACAAAACTATCACTTTTTAAGCATTTAAAAATATTCATTTAGCAAGGATAATGCCTATCTTACTGGCATAACTCACCCTCTAACTATTAAAGGAAAAAGAAAAAAGAAAAAGGTGGTCAGTTTGAATCAGCCATATTCAACACAGTTTGTGGTTACTAAGACTAATTTAGTCCATAGCCTGAAGTCTCTCCTTTTTGTTTATTGCAAGCAGTTGATTACCAATGCTGGACAATAACTGAGCTCACAGTTTTTAATCAATCACAGACCTGCTGAATATATCAGTCTACTGTGCAAATTAAAATCTACCGACTAAAAATCTGCAATAAAACAATGAGCCTTTCCATTATGAAAATCAATAATGCCAATTTAACAATAAAGATCTATTCACTGCTAACTACTACTGATGCAGTAAGGGCAGATTTGATTCCCCACACCAAACAAAATGTGATTCTAATTTTGTTAATAGAATTCATTAATGAATTGAAAATGAGTGCACTTTGCCCTTTGAGAACAGGATTCTAATTTGCCTCACATAGCTTTGAGCTATTACACATATTAAAAATCGGGATCTTGGAACTTTGCATGGTTTTTCGATGGTTGGCTCTGTGGCCTCAAGTCTCTGGGTTTGGAGATTTCAATCCCGTCTTTGTAAAAGGGCATGTCTGCAGGTTCTCAAAGTATCACATAGGTTTTCTTATGAAAACTGTTAGGCTAACACTTTGGACTGCAGTTTCTCAACACTGTCCTCAGGTACCCCCAAGACAGTCCACATTTCTGCTCTCCTGCAGACTGTCTAGGGGTCCCTGAGGACTGCCTCTGGGGTATATGATTGTATGTGCGCTGTGATAGGCTGGCATCCCTTTCAGGATACACCCCACCCTCCCTGTATCCTGTGCTGTCTCAGATGGGCTCCACAGCCCCCCCCCCCCCACGCCCTGACCAGGATAAATGGATGGATTCTTAGAGAAAACAATAATTTCAGCATCATAAGAACAGCTGGACTCTAGCACCCGTGGCATCACAAGAGGTGTGTCGATAATTAGCAACTGTAATCTCAATACAAAAGTAAAGGGCGTAGCATTAGACACATGCGTGTGTGCATTTCTTTAAACTTATATACATATTTACCTGTATTCTTCCTGGGTGAAAACTGGGATGACTGAAGGCTGAAGAACAGTTATCTCAACAAGAGTACTATTCATCTTGACTGGATCACCATCATCGTAAGCAATAACCACCAGCTGCAACGGAGAAAGAAAAAAATACAAAAAGATCAGGGCCAAAAAAACAGCATGATCACGGTTTAGGGGACAAAAAACAACAATGACACTTTTGAAATGCAAGAGAAAATGTCACATTTGCGCAAATAGCTTTTGTTAGGTTTCTGTAAATGGCTGTAATACAAACTCATTCTTCTGTAATTTTAGACCAAGCTGTTTCCGCTACAGCATAGCATTTCTTGCATTATTTACTATTTAATATGCTTGCTTTTCGGCGAGAATGAGCGGGGATGCAAACAGTGTGCAACACACTTACCCTAAATATTGTGCTAGGCTTTTCGTTGAGATTGACCCTAGTGATCACCTTGCCCGAATCTTCTTCCACGTCAAAAATACTCCCGCTGTATGGGGATTGGTCCAGATCCACTCTGTAACGCACGCGACTTGCGGCAGTACCCTGGAAAACAGATTATGAGCTCCAGGATCAGGCTGATACAGTCAATGGCAACAGAAATGTAGACCAGCAAATAATAATTCTGTGTTTTTGATCTCCTGTATTGCAACTGGGTGCATCTTAGCTATTCCCAATGTGTGTTTACTGATGATTGCTCTGGCGCTGACTCCATAACGGTGAATAAAATAACATGGTCTTGGGTGACACATTCTTGGAGACATTAAATCTGCTCGTCCGTTTTTCTTAAACTGGGGTAACCTGGGGTACCGGAACGCCGCACGATTTGTAGGCTCTATTGTTAGTGAGTTTACGATAAATCTAGTGGAAGCGAAGTAAGTAGGGCCCCAAGAGAAATCAACTAAATAAACAGAAATCCATCTTCTAACAAGCCCAATAGCGCAGCTAATGGTGCCTGCATCAGAGGGGCTTAGTGTAAAACGCGACCAGTAAACGAGTCATTGAACTCACTGATTCATTACTGATGCGGTTACGGAATGGGCACAGCTGGAGCTGATGTGGTTATGAGGGGAAAAAAATAACCACTCACACAGAACAATGATATGTATGTGGAAGAAATCTAGGTTTACGTCTTGCTTTGCTCATTGCTGAAGTAGCGTACCAGAAAAAAAAAATAAAACAAACCTACATTTTAATATAGTAAACTCTAATTAAAATCTACAGGAGCTTTTAATTTTAATAAAACAAGACTAATGCTAAAACAATTATTATTGTGGTACTGGGGAAAAACATTCACACTAATAATATTGATACAATGCAAAGTTTCATGGAACAATGTATTTCATTAAAAAAAGAAATTTTGGTTTCAGTTATTCTCCAAATAAGAACACGTATTTTTTATTTATTATTTTACAGACCAATCCTGGATTCTGAGTATGACAGGAGCTTTCTAGCTATGAATATATTTACCTGTGACATAAGTATAATATAGACCTATTTTAATGTCATACCAGCAGCAAACTATACCTCTAAGCACCAATAGCAAGCGGATCTATTGGGTTCAATGATATTTGTTCCACTTCTTTCCATATTTTGACAACAGCTGTCACTACAGAGAAGCGAGGTTGTATTCCAGATTGGAAAGCTTACACCAGATCTGTTGCCAGCGGGTAGAAGGAGGAGATGACACAGCAAGAGATTGGTGAGAGTGACACCAAGCCACCAACCCGCCTTGAACATGAAACATTATGACCTGCTTCACTGACCCCTCCTCCAATGTGTACATACTATTGCATTAAGCAAAGATTCCTATCATTACTGTTAAAACCATGGTTAAGCTACCACATGACCTTCAAATGGACACATTCTAGATATAATCAGCCAACTGTGCTGATTCAAGTTGGTTGTCTTTTGTCAATACTTTTGAGGTTTCTGCACTAAAATCTGCGACATATCAGGAATGCCGCCGATTCTAGATGGTCACCTCCCCACATGAACCACCATGATCATGATGAACCACCGCAAATATATGAAAATCCCAGTTTTTAATAAAGAGAGTCTGAGGGGAGCACAGTGTGATTTTCCAGTTTACAGCACCATGAGGGTTTGGCACTAATACTGAAATTGTAGTACAGAATAATTTTCCAGTTTACAGAACCATGAGAGCTGAGTGCTAACACTGAAATCAAAAGATTGACCCTGACTCAAACTTAGCATTTACTGGGCAAAAAGATATTTAGTAACACTTCCAATGAACACACTGACAAAACATTATAACGCACTCATAAAGCATTATAAACATGGCTATAAAGATTTATAAAGAGATAACACATTATTTCATGTATTTATTATGCATTATGAATGCTTTTTGAAGCTGTCACCTATAATGCACTATAGAAACCTTCATAATGCAGTAAAAAACATCCTTAATTCTTAAACTGACCTTTATAAAGGATTATGGTATTCTGTAGTGCATTATAGGTGACTGCTTCAGTAGAGTTTATGAAGTAGTATATTCTTTCATTCATCCGTGTTTCCTGCCTGCCAATAGAAGATGCTGTAATGCTTTATTAATTCTTATACTGACCATTATAATGCATTATAAAGATACCTATAATACATTATATATCACAGCTTCTAGTAAAGTTTTACCAGATATTCTTCTTTATTATTATGGTAACACACACTTAAACTGTCATAATAATACTTCATAAGCTGCAGTGAAGCTCTCTCTTATATCTTAGCTCTTTTACACTGTAGATACCATTATAACGCATGATAATAGTCTGTACTGCACTATCAAAGTATTTATAGTGCATTATAGATAAGAGCTTCAAAAAGCATCCATAATGCATAATAAATATGCCTATAATGTTATGCCTTTCTGTAAACAGTTATAGCCTGTTTATAATACTTTATAAATGCATTAGTTACTGGAGGCCTTATCATAATGTGGTACCCTTTTTATAAATATTTAGAACCATGTTAATGATGCTTTATGAATGCATTATAATGTGTTATGAAGGTGTTCATAGATTCTTATAGACATGGCATTCATAGAAAGTGTTGCCATTATTATTACAGGTACTACTACTGCTTCAGGGAAAATGCTTTGTCCTCATGGTTTTCCATCTCTCCATGACGCTCAGGGTCACCCCTCACTCAGTCATCCTCCACTTGAACCAGGTTTAGCAGTTAACTGCATGGATAACAAAAAGCCTGTGGGTAATAACAGGCCTTCAGGACAGAGGATGTCTGTGAAAGCTTGAAGACGCCAGAAATGATGTGGGGCGACCTCGACTGAACTCCACGAAGAGGAAACGGGCCCCAGATGCTGAAGGAGACCTTAGGAAAGGCAAGGAGCAGGTGGCCAAGCTGCCTGCTGGACAGCAGCTTCATATTGCTCTTGCGTTTTTCAGCAGGGAGGGCAAAGGATAAAGGGCAAAGGTCATGTTTGTATGGTGACTGCTGATTCACACGTGATGCAGTAATAAAAACAGCTCACAACCAAAAATCTCCTCTAGGAATCATACATCATACTCAGCCAATGGCCAACGGTTTTCCTGCGTTTGGCAATGTTTTTTTTTCTACCTCAACCATATAATTCTAAAAACAGTGTATTAATATGTTGCTGCTTTACAGAATTCCATTAATTGCAGGCCGCATATTAAAGATTATAGGAAGTTCCAGGAATCAAGGTGGCAGTTCAGCTAATATGGAAAGCTAGCCAGTATGGCTACGTTTACGTCATTAACAAAGTTGACAACAGTACACAGACTGGTGATAATAAACCAGAAAATGCCAAAGACATTAAAAAAGCATATTTATAATGTCACTCGCTTTCAGTGACACGAAGATGATACTTGGACGTTTTTAGAATTCTGCAACACACACCAGAGACTTGATGCAAGCAATTCGGGCAGATAAATTTTAAATGAAACGTTTTTTTTCTTTGGCAAAGAGCTGGCGCATCGAAAAAAAGAATCGGATAATAAAAAATGGACTTAAATGGACTGGATATTCAAGACCTTTGACTCCAGGGCAATTCATCCTTGTTTAGATGCAATCTCACTGGTTTTTCAGGTAGGCGAAAAGATCTGTTCACCTCCTCTCCTAAGATGTTTAATTTAATATCATATTCATTGTCTGTAACCTCATAAACAGCATCATGCTTCACACTGCATTAACCCAGCATTAAAGGATTTAAGACTCCGTTTCTGTCGCTCTGCTGAGAAAGGTCTGGGAACCTTAACCTAATGAATGTGCAACAGGACCAAATGTCAGTACTTAATATAAAATTGTGCTTAAAGAACCCACCACAAACCATACCAGTTAAACAGACAGTGATTTCCGGAGTCTTTCTACGTAATTCTTCTATACACCGAAATGTTCTTGGAACTGCACCATCGCCATGGCAGCTCCTACCAGAAATTTGGGCACTAACTGTTTCTGAACAAAGCAACGATTTGCATTCTTGGCCTCAACCTGGGGTTGGCAACCTAATTTACAGAAACAGCTACTTCAACACAGAACATTATGTGGGGAGCTACGCGTTCGATAAATGGCAGCTTGTGGGAGATGCGGGGGGGTGACCACTGGCCCAGGCTAAGGAGTCAGAGTTGTACTGTGTTCTGATTCGGAGTCTCCGCTTGCTAACCCTGACCAGAGGTATGTAGTTCAGGCCCAGAGACTAAAATTCCAGACCAAGATTTTGTTTCAACCAACCATCAGAGCACCGTGTGACTGTGACTCTTTGTTTCAACCAAGCAGCTGAGCACAAAATCTTGGTCTGGATTTTTCTCTTTGGACCCGAATCACCCGCCTCAGACTTCGATGACTGATTAGGTGGCCTCATGGCTGATTGGCTGCGAATATCACACAGGACCGTTCCAAGGACGATGGCCCCCATCCTGAAAACAAACTGAGGGAGCTTGCAGTGACAGGGCCACAGTTGGGGGTGGGTGGGTGGGTCGGGTGAGGTGGGTTGGGGGGGGATGCGGCCAGAGGGTTCTCACATCCCCACATCAGTAACAACAGCTGAGAATTGACAACGGCACGACAACCCCCTGCCCCGTGGCAGGAGGGGAAGAGAGGCCATCGAGGCTACAGTCGGGCGGGACGCCAGGCGTCAGTGTCGGGGAGAGACTGCAGCATGTATATCTAAGGAGAGGGCGGGCAGCAGGAACAGCCTGGTGTTCCTCTGGAGGGGGATCATAGCAGCACTGCCGGCCCCCGCAACCTGCGGGTCAGACCTGGCCTTGAGGACCCTCTCTGATGTTTCTCTGCCGTTTTAATCTCCACGCTGCTTGCTGCTTTATAAAAACCACTCAAGTGTAACATAGCAGGAACATTTGGGAAAATGTAATACTACTAACCCAAAAGCACTATTTAAAAAAAAAAAAGGCCTGTCCCCGCCTCCATGTGGGTCTGGAGAACATAAATGAGGCTAATGCTTCTTCTGGGTGCAGTTTTATTAAAGTCCAAAAGCAACCAGGCATCTCCCTGGTAACAAATCCTTTTTTTCTTGCTTTGTGGCACAAGGGCCTCATTTGTGCCCTTCCAGCACACTTTTGGCCTCTGTCACACCATAATATGTCCCATAATAAGATCACATGGTATAAAAGCCAACAATGAATTTCCACAGCCCCTGCTTGGTAGCTGGTAACACTGATACTAATTTTTGCAGGGCACAGGGTGACTTAATTAAATAAATAAAACCGCCACAAAGTAGGCAAGGAAGCTTGGGTACGCGGTTATCAGATTGCTTTTTGGGCTGTAAAACTACTTATGTGTGCCCATCACATTCGTGTAAGGGCACGTGGACAAATCAAATTACCTCGGGGAAGAATCCAATTATTCTGCTAATGAACTGCTGCATTCAATCAAAGATTGGTAAACGTACCTTTAAAGTAACTGAACCATTGCAGCAAAAATGAGCTTCCTTAGCTCGCTGCTGGCTCCGGATGCACGTTAGCTGATAAAAAGGAGTGAACCAGTGCGTTCGCATGGAGTCAGTGGAGCATAAGAGTCTCTGCGATTTTCAACATAAAAGCCTCAGCTGAACCGTACATATGACATCAACTGGATTTGTTTTATATCTATGTTATAAATTCGCATATATGCATACCAAATGAGCATAAAAAAAATCAACGGGATTTTAAAAATATCTATAAATGCAGAGATATGCATACCATACGAGCATATAAAACCAATGGGATTTTTAGCATATATAAATATTTTATAGACTCTGATATATGCGTGAAATATGGGCATATTAACATCAACTGGATTTTTAAAATATTTATTCTATAAATTCAGATATATGCATACCATACGGGCATATAAAATCAAAAAGATTTTTCAAAATATTTTATAAATTCATGTATATGCTGGAAAACAAATTTAAAATGGTGATTTTCAATAACAACGCATTTTAAAATAGTTTACAAACAATAGTTTTGTTCGTAAGATGTAAAATGAGCATGACAGTAACAGGTCAATCATTTTATATAAACATCAAAGGTTGCAGAGATAAAACTCAACTCAACAATCACACTCAGGAGACTGGCTTCCATCAATGTGAGCAATAGGATTAACGTGACATCCATTTCATGTAACGGCGAGCGCAGAGCTGTCATTTCTACTCACAGGAGGGTCCCGATCTTCGGCGTGCACAGTCGCGATGAGGCTTCCCTTGACTGCGTTCGGTGCCACCATTCCGCGGTACAGAGCTTGCCCGAACACGGGGGAATAGTCATTCATGTCCTGTGAAGTAGAATTCCGACTTCAGCATGGAAACCCAGTGGGAACGGGACAGACTCACACGGACAGTTTTGTCGACCGGCTCTGGCACATACTGTTTTCATTATAAAGGGCATTTACAGTGTCTCGTTTCAGGTAGCGGGAAACCAATTAGGACTGAAAGGAAGTGTTAAAAAGAGCTGGCATTTATTCAATAGAAAGACATGCAAAGCATTAGGAATGCAGCTCCTTGATGTCCCTCTTTGAGTGCCAAACATACAGAACACAGTCAGGTACTTTGCCTTTCCAAGGGCGGGGGAGACGCCCTATTCAGGACATTTATGAGTTTTTTTTTTAACTTCTTTTTTGTCCAGTATGCAAATGATTGACAGATCTGACAATGATCAGATAAGCTCTGTGACCGATTGCATTCTGTGTTTTTGCCGTACCATCCCCCCACCAATCAGAGGGAAAGCGCATTTATATTCTGGCTACGGCCATGGAAACATGCCAATTGGAAGTGCTCTGGGAGAAGCTAACGTGGGGGGGACATAATTAAATATAGGCTTTATGTATATTATTATTTTTTTTTGGTGGTTCATAAAGGTGAATGAAATCGCGTAGCGCAAAAATGGCACTGGAGAGTCTCTCTCCATCGAGATTTCTGAACATCGTCCCAGCTACTCAGGTGTGCACCCGAGAATCTACTTATCTAGACAAGAAGCGAAGCTCTTTGAGGGGGAGTCCGATTCCCCGACGAGCTGAAGCAGGCGACCCGCCAACGTGATGTGAAAACGAGACCCGTGCACAGTCAGCACCCGCTTGATTAACAGGAATGTGGCAGCGTCCTGAGCTGGTTCTGCAGCCGATTGGACTGGGGAAGAGGGTGGCATCTGGCCGCATCCAGAAACTCAAGGGGAGGGCAGAGGAAGCGAGGTCCCCAAAGTCGAAGTACAGATGGGTCCTTGGGTTGGCCCTGGCCGTATACATGGGCATTTTCATTACTCCGCCCACATATATTTGTGTGCATATCACATAATGGTGGCATTGTGCGTGCTTGTTGCTGGCACTATCAGGGAAAAAAAAAACACTGAACAAGCTTAAAAAAGAAAATGAAAGACCGAGGACAGCATGGAGCCTTTTCTGCTCCGGCTATGCTTTCCACATTAACACAGTAGCTCCCTCGAGAGTAATCCAGACAACGCTCTACACTCACATTTCCCGCATGTAGTAGCCAAGGCCATTCGCACTGAGGCTCAATGTCTCGCTAAGCGCTAATCATTATCCGCGTCACAGACAAACCAAGGCCGGCCCGTACGGCCATTAGCTGCCTCTCAGTTGATGAGTACTTTTACATGAACTTTTTTCTCCACCTTTAGGTTGGAAATCTAGAATGGATTTTAGACAAAGTGGTTCCCGTTGGGCCCAGGGAAAGGTACAAACAGAAATAGTACATTTCCACAGCAGGCCGGTACTTAATAATTATAGAGTGTGAATACACAGTCTGTAAGCAACAACTGGCTAGCTGCCAGCATATTCATCATTTTTTATTTTACAAGGATTCTCTTGAATTAATTAAAAAATTTTGCATTGAAAGGTAAGAAAAGTAAGCCCCATTATTTTATGAGGAAACAAAATGTTCATTATATTTTTGTATTTAATTATTTGCTAGCTTAACAAATTATTTTAATTTAATTATCATTTAATTAACTGGACTAAACTCAACTATTTTGCTAAATCTATTGTAATCCATGGGCATTTATTCAAAAGATCATTTTATATTATGAATCCTTCATATAAATCTGTCCACTGCAGAAATCCTATTAATGAAAGGATTCAAATCAGAATTTCATTTATTTAATCAAATTACATAAAATGAAATTCCAAAAAGACCTTGCACGAATATTCCTAAGGTCATTGTGGTTATTTATTATAATGTGGTACCTTACTGGTTTGCAAACTATAAATAATGGAACAAGAGTGGGACGCTCCTGTGGTACCTCACTAGCTTGTAAGAAAACAAAACCGTGTCTTCTGGAAAGTCGCACCCTCTCCTTACCAATCACAGATAAAGGCACTATTCATTGGACTAAGGTTTTAAGCTTGTGGATCATTTTTTGCATATTTGTGAATATATTGCATTTCTTTTTCCAAGGTGTCAACATTTTTAATTTCAATAAATGGCCAAATGTTACTTTACTTGTTTCTACTACGATGACTTCAAGAAATAAGGGCCTGCTTTAGAAAAAGGATGATGATCAATCACATATCCAAAGCTTTGTTTACATTTAATACAGATGTTAAACTAAGATGATTCAAGGGAAAACTAATGGACAAGGCTAGTTAATTAATAAATCAGATTAATAAAGTATTGTACTTCAAGCAATTATATAATGCTGTCATTTTACTACAGAGGAAATTTGTAAAATCTAAGCCATATTAAAGAGTTAGGTTAAAATTACTACCCTGTTCTGCATTCACAAATGGGAATTTTAAATCTGGGTAAATGCTGAAGCGACTGACATATCACCATTTTGTTTTACTTCCTAGCTGTAATTATAACATATTATAATCTTTTACATCCTTCCACAGATCTTTCACATATGTAACCTCTTGTGTCTATTGTAGTGGACATTTTATTTTTGCATTTATCTTTTCACTGATGTTAAGAAACATATTTATTCCTTTTGTGCACTAAAGAAAACATGCTGTCAAATTAAAAATAAAAATAAATTAGAAAAAAATCTAAATTGTAAGATGTCTTATTTCCTCCAAAGTCAAATAATCTAAAATCGAAGGACACTTTTTTCCCCTTGGGGCTCAGGAGGAAATAAAGCAAAATGGCAATATTTCAGCCTTAGTCTGCCAATTAGCTAAATTGGAAATAGTGAACAAACTTTAAGGAATGACCCAATACCATCACCCAAAGATGGAAAATTAATTTGGTTTATTCCTATAAATTCATTCTCTTTAAGTTTTCAATAAATTGCAGTATTAATCAGTAATTTTTTTTTAATAAACTCAAGGTTTTCCTAGATAACTGTCAGCTGTCAAAATCAATGTTGCCATGAAATATTTTTCAGTTATGTACATACTGTATCTCACTAGCATTCCTAATGGCAAAAACTGATGATTATCTAAAGATCCACTACCACCTTAAGGTTTCAAGGCCTATCTGAATTTTTGAAAATTGTGAAATTCCACCCGATGGACAAGTATATGGCAGTCTCATATTACACATTTACGTTCTTGCAGCTTTACAATATGACAAAAAACTACTAATGTTCACATTAAGGGACCCATCTCACCATTCACTTGGATTCCTAGTGTCAGCTGGTTTATCTCCAAAAGCACCAGCTACCAGACACCCATAATACATACAAAATAGAGCCGTCACCACAGCCACCGTACTGTAGCCAATCCGGCAACTCTGCAGTAACTGAAGAATCATCAAGGCTTTTATGAACCATGACAAAAAAAACAATAATGTTGAACATTAATCAATGACCACGTTTCTCGACCCATTGAGAGGATGCAATCAGGATGCAACACAGTGGTAGAGGGAGATCTGTCCTACCAATATTTTGACGGTGACGGTGGCCAGACCGGGGGGCATGTTCCCACTGATATCCGTGGCCTCCACTACAAAGGTATATGTTGCCCCCGAGCTGGCGAGGTCCTCAAAGTCCAATATCTTCAGCAGTGACAGGTACCCTGTCAAAGGGTCGACGGAGAACAGCTGTCTGGCCTCCACGGTACGGATGTGATATGTGATGTTGGAGTGAAGGTCAGCATCGGTTGCCTGGGAACAGAAGTACAGGGACAATAGCTGGGTGGCATCTATCCAACACTCGCACCGGAGTCTGGATATATCTGGAAATATCTATACCGTTTCATCGCCCTTCTTTTTAACCAGATCGAATTCATACCCGATAACCCGAGACCCGTGAGAATGTCTCTACCAGCATAATTTCACCAAAGCAGAGGAAACTGCAACCCTCAGAAATTAGAAAGAGGCACTCAGCTACACGAGTCAAAGTTATCTGAAGGTGTGAATGCCTTTTCGGGTGTAAGCCTTTTATGTGGAGCACGCAAGGGAATTGCTGTACACATTGATAAAAACCCTTGA
Organism: Cyphomyrus plagiostoma; assembly: GCA_019775915.2. Classification (NCBI taxonomy): domain Eukaryota; kingdom Metazoa; phylum Chordata; class Actinopteri; order Osteoglossiformes; family Mormyridae; genus Cyphomyrus; species Cyphomyrus plagiostoma. Next base: position 10,331,275 of record JABFEA020000044.1, read on the forward strand.
GTGCCTTCCCAAGCAAGAGCACCCCTTAATCTGCCTGAGATCTCACCCGACGAGAAGGGTCTTTCTCCCCGTGTCGCCAGGGACTGATTACGGGAGTGATGATAGGTTTGTCGGCAGAGGGAGATTAGAGGGGAGGGACCGTGCTGCCAGTGGCTGGCGTTGTCCCACCTGGAGAATACACTTGCCTTCAGGATCTCCAGCCCGTTTGCTCATTCAAACGCGTCTTATACATCAGGCATTTTGTTATGAGCGGCGAGCTACACCAAAATATAACACATGACTGGTGTCTGATACCCATAGCAGTGCACCTCAAGAATTTACTTCAGGACTGTAGTTAAAAATTCACAACTGTACAGAGACAACGTAGACAGTCGCATGGTCTTCTTTCATTGGGTATTCTTATAGATATAATATTGATATATACTATACAGGAGCAGTGTGTATTTCAGCAGATTAGGATGCTGTGCCTATGATGGGAAGGTCATCACCACTGGGCCCTTGTGCAAGGTCCTTCACACCCCAACGTCTCCCTGGCTGACCCTGCATACTCAACTGTATGCTAAATAAGTAAGATGTATACGTATCGGTATATAGTACTTGGCCAGCAATGGAACATTCCAAGACAGAGATGAGCATAAGCTAGGATGTCTGGAAAAGTGTGTACTGGCAGACAGACGACATCACGTCACTCAAGTAGCTAGAGCAGATATAAAATATGAATGAAGGGTGGCGCTACCGTCGGCCTAAACTTCCAAATCGATCACATTCACGCATCGTTAAAAAAACGGGTTCTGCCTGCGCACACGTCAGCGAGCACGGCGAACAGAACCCAGCGTGGATCTGACACCCGGAGATGCCGCGGATCTCTGTCGATTGGCTCAGGAGGTGCCAGACTCCCCCCCCCGGCTTCATGTACTTTGATGGCGAGAGACTCTCTTACAAGGTGTAGAGTTTGAATGCAGGTTGTTTGCTGTCGCAGTGGGTGTCTGTCTGACTCGGGCTAAGCAGGAGCAGCGACGCGGGGAACGTGTGGCCCGACTCACCAGCAGCTGCAGAAACGCCGTTCCCACAGGGCTGTTCTCCGGCACGGCCACCGCGTACGCGCTCTGGGAGAACACGGGGCTGTTGTCGTCCACGTCCAGCACCTCCACGGCGAGTCGGGTCGTGGCGCGGCGTGGATCCGGCGCCCCATCGGACGCCTCCACGATCAGGCTGTAACGGCTCTGGGCCTCGCGATCCAACGGCACTGCGGTGAAAATGCTGCCGCTAGAGTTGATCCTGAACATCCCGACTTGGTTTACCAGTTTGTACCACACTTGCCCATTAACTCCCGCATCTGGGTCGGTGGCCTGTAAGCACAAGAAATCGATTAGTCCACGCAGATGAAAAAGTGAACCGTCAAGCTGCGATCGCAAACATAGAGACACCTGCTTACACTTACCTTTATTTTGTCCGTAGCAATGTCACAGTGATGCAAAAGGCACATTATAGGCATACAGCTCAGCTAAGCTAAGCTGAAGTGCAGCTAGGCTGAGCTTCCAGTGAAAACCCATGTACAAGTGGTAAGGTACAAGAACCTAATAAGATTACATTCAAATCAGCAGAAAGTGCAACAATAGGCAACATTTTAATGCGTAAAAGGTTGCAGAGTTTCTTCATCAAGATCAGAAGCTGCTTCGCTTATGTAAATATAGCATATTTTAATCACTTATATTGCCCCTGGTTTGTGTCCCTCCGGGTCAGAACCGCCTGTGATCAGAAGGTCGGCCGGTTCAAATCCTATGTTCGACAGCGTGATGCCACCGTTGGGTCCTCAAGCAAGGCCCAATAGCTCCCAGGGTGCCCCACACAGGCCGACCTTGAGCTGTGATCCCCCAAAATTGCTCTCACCTGTATATGTCTGCATGTCTAATGGAGAACAAGATGAGATAGACAAAACCCAATTTCCCCACAGGGATGAATAAAGAACTACTATGCCATTCTATATGGAAAAAGTACATCATTTCAAAAATAATTTGATACTTGAAATGCTGTATGAATTGTTTATTTACTAACTGTGACTTGGTAAGCAAACAGATTTGGTTTAACAGCTTCGGCTAGTACATATACATGTGATTATGCATTTAGTTTTTTCTTTAAGTTCACGATTGCAATGTTATTTCATTTGGGTACTCATTCTAACACATGAGCATCTATGTTTTTGTACATTACCCCAATCTGCCTCATGTACTTAAAGCTAACACTGAAAATATGAAAATGAATGCATTCTGTTGAGGATTCATTCGCAAAACGCCAAGCATGTTGCTCTCATAGCTTCACAAATGTGCTACTGTAATTGCATTGCGGTGAAGACGACGGGCCGCATTTAAGCTACACTCTCTCTCGCGGGGGCACATGAGACCTTCAGCTGTGCTTCTGGATGGCCAATGGAGGTGAGGTTTTGTTCAGGAAGGTGGTTTGATGATTAACAAAAAGATGGATTGATATAACAGATCTCAAAGAGAACGCGCATTCATGAAAAGACAATGTAGGGCTGAAAAAGCTGACTGCATCGAAAACAAACAAAACCAGCATCCTGACTACTATTCATTATAGTCACTTTTGGTGTCTCAGGAACATTGATTATTCTGACTATGAAAATCCTTGAACCCATCTTAAATATGAAAAATCAACAATGCAAGGGTCAATACATGAGAAAATACAGTAAATTAATTTTTAAAATACTAGCTGTACGAAACTAATGAGTTTCACTTAAGGAAAACTGGCGGGGAGTAATGAAAACATACATCTATTTAAATACCAATAAAAAAAATTGATATTTAACACAGTTGTTTTTTGCTGTGCTGCACACTCGTGTTCATAAACACGTCAGGCTATCATGGGTGTAATTATTCAGCCGTGAAGAATCATGTCACAACATTGCTAAACCGGTGATTCCTCTGTCCTCATTTTTGCAAATGTACCTTACAGACACGGCGACGGGACACGGGGCCGCCAAACAAATCAAAACGCCACGTGGAGGCCAGCTTGTTATCTGTTGGGATGGTCTGATTAGACTACAATGACATAACAACGACACGGCAGGAGAGCACTCGGCATCTCCACCAATTAGGGCTACCGGTTACATCCGAAACCAGCTCTGTTGCGCTGCCGATACGAGGGCAGAAGCACCAACGTTCCGCTGTCTGCCCCGACATAGCTGCTGGAGCCATGTCGAACATTAGGGAAAATGCCTTATAACACTTAAGCTCAATTAGAAAACCTGCCCGGAGCAATTTAAATGCCAGTAACATGGTGACAGGTTTTAAGTAGAGGGTCACCTGTTTGCATGCGGATCCAAGTGGATCTGTGTCTTTTTGCTGTGTATCCTTTAATCCGCTGGACTAATGTATTGTGCTATGTTTGCCCAAACAAATTAATTCCTAGATATCCAGCATTAGCCATATGTTCAATGGGGGCAGGGCGTTGAGGTTCAAACCCTGCTTCAGACGTAAATTATTTGCAGGCTGATTACTGTTCGGTATGCTGATACAGCATATGGCTTGATGTACTATCCTATCTAATGCTGGCAGTGCTGTGATATTTCCGGTAGCTAACAACGGGGGGTGCTTGCTGTTTGCAGGCGGGTCAGATCCCACTTGAGGTGGGCCGAAATATTGGGGATGTTAACTTTGGACTGTGTCCAACATCCATGACTTGAAAACTTGCTAAAATCCAAAATAAGAGCCAGACTATGAGGACAAAAGGTTCAACTTGAGCTCAGGTATCCCGTCATCTCTGAGCCATCCAGCCGCCACCCAGGTCAGCATTAAATTAACCACGGCGAACATACACAAACGTACGTGCACTCTGCGGAAACATCTAAAAACGTTACCCTCCATATATCCCCCCAACAAGCCAAAGCTCTATTAATCTTAACCACCAATTAAAACTCCTTGCTGCTTAGCAGAGCTGAACAAATCTACTCATTACGGGACGTCCCTGAAGGTAACAAATTATTTAAATTACTTTTATTTAATTGGAAAATTATAAACAGAGAAGCATGCGTGGGCACTGCGGAGGGATATTGAGCTGGCTCTGCTCTTTGTTGGCTTGCAGTTAGACTGGGCTCACGTGGCAGACGAGTGGGGTATTCCAAAGGTCATGAAGAAATAGCTACCACTAGGATCAAGTCCTCCTTCCACTGAGGCACGCAATTAGTCAAATGGAGCAGGCTTACAAACAATTACTAGCATTACAAAAGGACCAACAAGTGAATCTTGAAGGATCACTGAACAATGATGAGAGGGAACCTAAAAGCTGTTTCAAAGCCAAAGTGGAGGACAGCTACAGGTCACACATATTCGCAATGACACACACAGGGGTTGGTCATTTAAGTAGCGCTGCTTGTGTCAAATGAAGAAATACCAAATGCAGGTGTGAGAGTCCTACCTTAACTTGTCCCACAAAAGTGTTGGCCTCCCCCTCTTGGACAGTGAAATTGTTTGGCAGAGATGGATCGAAGACAGGATCATTATCATTCACATCAGTGACCACAATGTTCACAATAGCTGTGGAGGTCTGAAATAAAAACACATATCAAACCAAAAATATATCCATATATTAATACCAACATTCTTCTGCATTGTAGAAATACACTGAACGCAATTATACATTTATTAATACATGAATAATTGTAATTTATATTTAATATAGATACAATAATAAATATGTGATCACTAGATGGCAGTTACCTTAGTGCCTATTATAACATATATAATTTTCTTCTTTTGAATTATGTATTCTATTCAACAGGAAATGTAGATGTTTATGCTGTAGGCAGACAAATTGCTCACCCAGCACAAGGATGCCCATCACTGCTCAGCAGAGAGCAGAATCACAATATCCTTTCCTATATTCTTTGTGTATATAGGATCATAGATTTTCTATTGCGGCCTATCTAATAATGTTTGCCTGTGACCCGCAGACTGTGCCAGGAAGTATAAAACTCAAAGCAGGAAAACATGGGACGCCGATAAACGCAGATCTGCACGTCTTACAGCTAGAGAAGTGGGTGCAATTTTCTCTGCAGATGCAAAGAGTAACATCACAGGGCCCCAGTGCAACACAAAAGGATGAATGTGAGTAGGGAATTAGGTCAAAACCAATGCTTCCTTCTTTAATGGTGGCATAATGTCATTTTAGAACTTCAGTGGAGCACAAAAACATGCCTTTTGCTAAAAACCTAAATAAGGTCTTCCACAGCACATTAAGTGGCAGTCAGAAACACTATTCATTTATTGCTATATGTGTTTGATTTATACCTGTACAGATCCCTCTAGTAGGAGCACATATTCAAAACAATAATGCTGCCTTTCGGAATTCCGCTACTGTGAAAGTATTTCACGTGCTTTTTCATTCATCCATCATTGAGTATATGGGGGCCTGGAGTACATCCCAGACAACATAGGGTAGAAGGACAGGATGGCTGTCAACTGTCAAGACACACAATACAGGCAATTTGGAGTCACCACTTTATCCAGATTTTTGCCCTTGACCTGCGGGTGGTAACACATGCACACAGAACCCACAAGGAGAATACATGCAAGCTCCATACACACAGAGCAGCGGCAGGGTTTGAACCCTCAACCCTGGAGGTGCAAGCATTCATGCACCTCCACGCCACCAAACCTATTACCATAAACATTAAATCAGCACATCAACTGCGATTCTGCCTGTCAATACCAGGTTGAATAGAATCAGGAAACTGAAAATACTGTGGTGGGCCCTACACCCCATAGATATAAGCTGTGTCACCTTGTCATGGGGAATGATTAACCAAAGGATGGTGACACAGGACAGGATGGAGTTCGGTTTTCAAACCGAAAAGGGAAAAAAACAAAAACAAAAAAACTGAAATTGAAAGTAAGTATCTAAGTAAGCAAGCAAGCAGACAGATAGGTCGTAAGACAGACAGACAAATAGAAAGAAACTACCGAAACAAAAAACTTAAATTCCTATTTGCATTTAATTTCTACAAAAGTATCTGCTCAAAAGCTGTTTCCTCCACCACCACCAACCCCACAGTGACCCCCCCCCCGTGATAAATCATCAATGTGACTAACTCACTAATGCACATTCCAGCCACAGAAAGCCACTGACTCCTGCAGTACAAAATGTCAAAAATGGGAAAATTCAAAACCACGCTGAGTTTTAATAAGCATGTCAGCACACAGTGAACAGAGCACCATGGATACGGGTGCAGTCAGAATGAAAGGTCAACCTTTGCTGAACTGCTCAAAGTCCACTTGACCAAACAATACAATGACAGAACAGACGTCGAGCGGGACAACGTTGTGGTTAATGCCGTGTTTAATGTAGCGTTTCATGTTTCAGTGCTGCAAAGAACTGCGCGAAAATATGCCCACAAATAAAGTGAAAGTCACATTTTATACACTCAATTTGTCTGAAAGCTTTAATCACTGAAACATGCTTTAAAATAACCTCTCACCTCTAACTGCTTCTTGAGCAATTTCCTTTTAAAAAGATAGTTGATACCAAGGAATTCAAACAAATTTAATCTGATTCGCAACATGGATGAGAGAGATTTACATATAGCATCATACAAACAAGAAAGATTAATATCCTCTGAAGCCAATTAGATTCCTTTCAGCCTGGCGCAATCAAAGCAGAGCATTTCATTAGGCCTCTCACTGTCATTTTGGTGCCGATTAATTAGTTTCTATAATTCATCACGTTAAAAGTCTCCTCTGTGATACGTTCCCTTTCCCATCTGAAAAAACCATAAAAGCAATGGGATCAAGGTGCATATATTTTAAGTAGACAGACTAAAAGGTAGACACCCTCAGGAACAAGAACACTCAAGTAAAAAATAATTCAATATAAAAAAAGGTATATTATCATGGCTCACAATTCGACTATAGAATGGATGTGTGGGTGGATGGATGGAATTCGACAATGGAATACTTTTAAATACACTGGACTTATTTGATCCAGGAAATTGTAACAATGTGTTTGCTACTCTAGTACATGTGTTGGGTCCTTGAACACTCCATATCTATGAGCTCTCTAGATCAATTGCCAATTGATTAAACAGAACTTGTGGGATCTAAGTCATAGCCTGTAGTAGAAAACTAAACTGTTATTAGAGAGTACAAGGACACCATCTTGTTAGAGGATAGCAAAGGCGTCATGGTGTGCAGATCCACCACGCTGGAGTGTCCTCACAGCAGGAATCATGCACCAGCAGAACTCCGTGACACTTTTGATCATTTTCTTATGGCTCTCGTGTGACGCAGCCTCAGCTTGAGAGAGACATCAAAGGAGCACTCAGTCACAACCCAAAACGGAAATAAACGTCCCATATCAATTGCAAAGCTGTTTCAGTTTACTGCCCTTTTCAACCAAGCAAGGTCATTCTTACTTTCATTTTACTCTGCCTTTTTACTCAGTTTAAAAAAAAACAGTTAATTTCGGTACAATTCATTTCAGCTCAATAAGTATGATCATTTCTATCTGATTGCAATATCAGTTTGCCTTTGCGTTTCATCCATTCATCCATACACTTTCTATACCTGCTTGTGCCATGCAGGGTTATGAGCCTATACTGGAAACTACAGGCACAAGGCTGGGAATAAACCAGGACAGGGCCCCAACCCATTTCAGATTTTGTTATAACATTATATTATTAATTTATTATTATTATTCATATTATTGTTTGTCCGTTAATTTCATAGCGGCTCATTAGCTGTAAAACAATGAGCTCTCTTTCAAAGATAATAATGGCGTTTTCAAATGAGCAGGATTTATTTCTGCGGCTCTGCATCAACATGTTCCCGAACACTGCAGGGCCCTCTCACAACAATCCATTCATCTTCCAGCCGCTTATGCTGTTCATAAGGGGGGGGTGGGGGTGGGTGGGTAGCTGGAGCCTGGCCCAGGAAGCATAAGGCAAAAGGCAGGAGAACACCCTGGATGGGATGTAATTCCACTGCAGGGCACAAGACAGGCTAGTTGGGGGTGCCAATTAGCCTAACTTTGGAGTACCTTGAGGAGAGCCACGTGTTGAGGGGAGAATATGGATCGGAAGGGAGATCGGAACCCCTGCAGGTGTGAGCCAGCAGTGGTACTACACTTATAATTTTTGCTGCCTCTATTTTGCTTAATTATCATCATGTTACAATATACAGTTCCCTCCCCCCAACAAAGGAATACTTCTCGGCATGTAAGCACAAAAGGAAAGTTTTAGTCTTTGCACCAAATCGTGCATCTTTTGTTAACATATTGCTATATTTACAAACACATCCGGGCATCTATACAGAGGCCCCTTTGTGAAGGCAAACGCGTAGGCGGGGCGGCCGCTTCCTGCAGCCTGTGAGGGCCCCCATCTCCTCGGACCGATTCCGATTGATCAACCTGGTATGCGGAGAGCTAAGGAGCGAACGCGGCCTCTCTTCAGGCTGAGGTCACTGAAGTCGGGAAGCAGCGTCTCACTGGACCCTTCAGTGAGCTGTCTGAGCTCGGCGGGCTGGTATGGCAAATCAGTTAATGGCCGTCTCATTTTAAAAGGTCACTGCATTGCAGGGATGTCTCTCCCACACATTTTTTGTTTGATTAGCAACTGATGCCTGCAGGATTTATATAATAAAATGCTTTTCCTTGCTGTGAGGTTCAGTACCACAGAGACAGTAAGGAAATTGGCACTTTCAGTACCATGGACAGAGACTAGATGCATTATCCTGTTCTTCCACCCACCCACCCACTCACTCACTCACTATCTGCCTTAAATAGGCTCCAGACTCACTGCAAATCAGTCTAATCTAACATATCTATCTGTCTATCTAATTTTGAATATTGGCCAGCATCTTAAAAATGGTGATAATTTTTCCAAGGTTGACCGAGCTGTTTATGGCCTTAAGTTAAAGTTGATAATCCGCAGTTACTGTCTTTCTGTCTGTCCACAGATAGATAGACAGGCAGATACACAGACACCCACCTACCTACAATCATACATATACACCCAGCCCCCAGTGTATGTGGGGGCACTCCTGGCCGTATAAGTGGCACACACTTATACAAACATACACTTACATGCCACCCCACACACACACACACACACACACACACACAAAATAAATGTAAGTACTTCTATACAACAACACAACATACCACTCTGAAAATGAGCAGGGCTGAAAACGACGGCTGTGAGAAATCTGCCAATTAACCCGCAATCTCTTTAAATCCGACACCATTGGTTTTTAGCTATCTGTGCCTGGGCAGAGGTTGGTATTAATCTTCTGTGGAGGTCACACTGTTCCCATGCTAAACGAGCCTTACAAAGCTGTATTATTGAGTATGATATTACACGAATCCCCGTGTGACACTTCTGACACTGGGTTAAGAGGTATGTCAAAAGACACTGGAGGAATATACATTAAACTGAACAATCATAAGTTCTTATTGAAGACAATAAAGGAGCAAGAATTATGTATGTATTATTGCACAAATGGGTACAAACATGCACGTACACACACTAACAGACACACACACACACACACACACACAGGTTTGTAACTATACCTATGTGGTGACTCTCCATTAATTTCTATGGGGAAATCTCTAATCCCAACCCAGCCCTAACCTTAACCATAAGTAACCCAACAAAATATGAGACTTTCAGCATTTGTTGAGTTGACTTTCAGTTTTATTGATTGCATTCACAGATCTTTGTGGGAACCTGAAAAATGGTCCCCAGCACTTCAAAATAACAGGTGCTTATCACATTGAGGGGGGACATTTGGTCCCCACAATATAATATAAACATAATCCACACACACACACACACACACATTCATCGACACATCACAAGAGTAATTAGTGGAATTCCTCAATATTGTAAATATTCCCCTATTCCGAAATGAACAGCGTCTGAGCCGTTGATACCTCACCGTGAGCTGGGAGGACACCACAGTAAATCCAGAGGGGGCACAGCTTAATGAATTCTAATGTTGTTTTATATAAATGCTAAACATGAGCTATATGACCTTTTCATCTCTGTCTTCCCGTGTCTCTGAGGTCTCTTACAAACTCCCACTGTCGCGTGTCCAGGAGGTCTTTTCTTATTTCTGAGCCCATTACAGATTCAAAATGGCACCAGGGATCCTCACTGTCCTCCTAGGTCAGAGGGAATGACTCTGCACTCTCCAACCAGTGTCATTAAAGCCATTTGTCGTGCTGAGAAAAAAAAAAAATCTTTACCACCTTCTTATGACTTCTGTAGGCGATTTTTTTCCCTCTTAAATCGATGTATCATATCCTTTCCCCACGGAATTCTTTTAAACAAATAATCACAAGTTGCTATATCCTAAACATACATTTCTCGGAAGCCTCAAAAATATATGACTGTCCACACAGCATAGCTGCAATCGCTGTCCAATAACCACCTCATTGTCTCCGGAACACGATCTGCTCCATTGCTCATACCTCTACATTTAGATAAATGACCACGGCGTCCACCTTTGGCCGCCATCCCATCCTCCTGACGACGTTCAGTGGGATCGGATACAGATGAGATAGGAAAGCTGTCCGCAGACTAATTCTGGCCCCCGCAAGGCGGGGTCAGTGCTCTTGAGATTCAGAAAGCCTTACCCCGTCAGGCTTGCCATCTGAGGCGGTGACAGTCAGGTGGTACCGATCCGTAGTCTCCCTATCAAGGGATTTTCCCAGTATCAGCAGTCCTGAACTGTAACACAAGAGAGCACACGGAAACCTCAACGACAAAGCCAGCCACTGAAATAAGCACATTAGTACTTGTGAAATTGAGTTAATTATAGTCATTTGGCAAGACAGTGACATTTTTTTTCTCTCAATATCATATTAAAGTGCTTTTAAAGTGTCAAAGATTAAAGCAGACATTTACAATAAAGTACTTCATAAAACGGTTTAAGCAAAGCAAGAATTACCATCTGGGGATGCAAGGCTCTTTAAAAATGACAACTCCATCAATAGACTTGATGTTTATTTAAACAGAAAAGCAGCAGGTTATGCTGATAAATATGAAAATGGTAATAAATTGACTGCCTTGCCAGAAATATTTTATAGACTAACCAACAGGGTCATGGTGAGCATTTACTGTCACTCAGAAAGAAAGAAATCTGGAGACATTGCAAAACATTTAAAGATCGTGTTTGATTTGGTTAGTCATAAACAAAATGCCATTGGTATTTTGAAATATTAAAAGGCCATTTAAAAATATCTGTAATGTTTAATATTTTTAATATTACTACTCTTGAAGTGCTATTTTTTTGATAAAATCTGTTGGAAAAAAATGAATAGATCTGATGTTCATATGAAGTCTTTTACGAATCGAAAGAACCTTTGCATTGAAACTGGATTAATCTTAGCAGATCAATATAGTGCTTGATGGAACAGAAGTTCTGTTTTTTTTTTTTTACATATTCGTCCCCCCTGTTCAGCTACTGCAAATTACCACCCATAAAATAATGGTAAGGAGATGGAAGAGATGAAGACTACAGTGACCTGGTATCTGAACTACTTTGATCAACAACAAAAACATAAGTACATTAGCTCCTGTGTACTAATGCCCTTTTGCAGACACAATCTATTCACAAAATTATCAAAAAGAATCGCAAACACATGCCTCACAAAGGTGGAGAAAACACTAATGATACTAAGAGAAAATAATGAAGGATAATTACAATCAGCAGAAGAAAACCTAAACATGCTTCATAACAAATTCAAGGAAAATAATAATTATTAGGACTGGTTTTGAAGTACTAAATCACAGGGAAAAAATTCAGAGAAAAATTTCCGAGCCCTACACAAATAAAACCACACCAGAGACGTAGAAGTTCAAATACTCCGCAAATTGACATGTTGCTTGGGAGATGGGAGAGGGGCAGGATGTCACACCGTCTGACCAGTAGTTGCATTTCATCCCATTCTTTTTATCCAATACCATCTCAGGACAATAAAGAGTCATCTGTGCATGTCTAATGAATTCGTTTATCATTGAATGAAAAAATATTATTTCAGGTCTCTCTGTTTCATATAGGTACTACACATCCGTAAAGGTGATTAGTCCAATTTAATGCCATTATTGCCAGCATATTAGGGCCAGCCTTCCCCCAAATCCCTGATCTAGGCTTGTTTTTCAGACACCATTCATGCAAAGAATGTATGTTTTATTCAGTATATGTAGAACTCAGTATATGTTGAATTATGTGACTTATCTAGGAACTTTAAACATACTGTACGAACTCGGGGGAGTAACGATGCGTCGGTGGTCGAGTGAATAAAGCAGGAGAGTCTAGCCGGGAATTTGGGAAAACGGGGTTTATTCCACAAAGACACACCAACACTGTGAAACGTTAATGCCACGTCTGCCTGAACTTACGCAGACGCAGACTTAAAAGCACAAGACAGGTACGCGGCAATACAAGACAGGTGAGAACAATCGGAGAAAACGAGAGGTAACGAGGTGGGCGTGGCACACATGAGGATCGGACGGAGCGGGACGTGACAGGGGGCAGCGTGTGGCTCAGTGGGCTGAGTCTCTGTGCCTGTGATCAGAAGGTCGCTTGTTCAAGCCTGGTCGTGTCACGTCTGTGGGCCCTTGAGCAAGGCCCTTAACCCCCAGCCCCCCTGGGCGCCACAACAGGTGGTTACCCTTCACAGCCAAGTTTGCTCTCTCACCTTCAGAGAGCAAGATGGAGGAGGCGAAAAGAGAATTTCCCCACAGGGATCAATAAAAATATCAATTATTACTGAAAAAGTAGCTGAATGGAAGTGTATATTACAAAAAACAGGGTCATTTCAGCTGCTTAGGATTCAATCTTTTGTCACAGAAATTGCATGAACATGGCATTTATGTTACATCTACCTTTATAAATTCAGTCACCATTTTAATGTAAAGTGACCTTGCATTAATGGCATATGCTGCCCCAAGTGCATATAATAAAACAGATAAGCACTACTACACTTTTAAGTGCTTCTGGTTAAGTTTAGCAACTAATCAGGACTGGTCAACAGTGCACACACAAGAGACGCTGCTTCAAAGTTTGAAAATGTATTTTAAATTTAAGGTTTTATAGATACTTTGCAGATATACTGAAAGTGATCATCACTCTGTGGAAGGGATTGTATCTCTGTGAGCCTGTCCTTCAAAATGGACTGAAAAAGCAGCTACATAAGTCCAAAAGAATGCCCAAAAGAACACTATAATTACATCTAACGATCTGCTGGACCCCAACATTGTACCTGTTGGCAATATTTATACCCTAACATTACAAAAGTTGCTGAATAGCATCGTTACTCATAGGCTGGGCTAGAAGAGTGAGATGGGGTAGAGAGCAAAGTTTTACTGCAAAATATAAATAAATAAAATGAACTTTCCTCTTATTTATATGGTTATTTGTGAACTTAAGCTGATTCTGCAGACTTCTGGAAAAATGTTCTTTGAAGGGTAATATTAGCCCCTTCTAAAAATGTCTGCCAAAAGCCTAGTATAGTCTATCATCAAATTTACCTTACCCCAGCTATTAAGCCTGGTGATGGGAGTGTAATTGTTTGAGAGTGATTTTCCCCGTGCTCCTGAATGACTCGCCATTATCGTCACAGCAGTATCCCCAGGAAGGAAGCTCTTCATCAAACAGTCAAACTGAAAATAGATACTGCTGGAAGATGGTCCGAAAAATTCCAGGAAATCCAACGATGAATTAGGAGCAAGGGTTTCTGTGAGCTGGAATGGCCAAGTGAAACTCCAGACTAACAGGAATGCTGTGTGATTATCAGTTTCTCAAGCAAGACCATCAAAATCTTGAGCACTTAAAGTGGCACAGGAGAGAATGTAGGAGTTGTTTGTTAACTATAGGAAATGTTGAAGTTTAAAGGATGCCTGCAAAACAATGCCCATTCATCCATCCATCCAAATTCTAATGATCCCGTAACTGAGGCACAGGGCATTGCTGAGCGTGATGCCAGTCCCACACAGCTCACATTGTTAAACAACGTGCCAAGGAGTGCAGAATAAAAAGGGTAAACTTGTTTCTACAATAGAATAGAATATAACAAAACATAATAGAATATCAATACTTTATTCATCTTTGTGGGGGAATTGTCTTTTTGCCTGTCCCTTCCTGCTCCATGTGACAGAGAGACGCATATAGAGGCGAGTGTGAAGCTGGCGGGTCAGTTTGGGGGTCACAGCACAGGGTCAGTCAGTGTTCCAGTGCTCCTGGAGCAACTTGGGGGTCGCGGGCCTGGTTCTGCAACGACGGAGACCATGATGATCTTCAAAATCCGTTGAAGTTCGTAGTGTTTGCTGGAGCTGTTCGTCTGAATGCCTGAATGCCAGTGCCGACGCCTGAACTTGATGTGGGCAGCAGCTGGCAGTCAGCAGAGACGGGGAATGATGAAACACGAATTCTTCGGAATGGCAAAGACGAGGCCTTCAGTGGTTTCCTAAATATGCTGGAGGGCATGAGCAGAAAGCCCCGCTAGAAGGTAAATCCAGCAGCAAAGTACAGTATGGAGATGATCACAGCTTAGGTCAGCATCTGAGTAGAGGGTTATGAGGGAGGGACCATAATGCTCTACAGAGCAGGTTCTTGCTCCTAATGTGCCATGGAAAGCTAAAGTAAATGACAGTGACAGGAAGCACCTTAATGCTTTGCTATGCCATCACATACAGTTTACACCTATTAGTCTTTATGATGGCAGCTTGTATTAGTTCATAATTATATGACCAGATTTATGCAGAAATACATTTTTTTTTACTGGGGTAAAAAATCAAAACATACTGGTTCGTGAATTTGCCAACAAGATTCAGCATTAAGATTATGGAGTGCCATGAAATCAGCCATGGGAATATGTGTGAGGCTTTCACAGAGTGCTACTCCGTGTCTTCAGTTTCTATTTGTAACTGGTTTTTATTTCCCCCCCCAATAAAATGAAGAAGATGAACCAGGAAGCAGGAACAGGATTATTGGCAGCACCTGCCATTCAATCAAATGCACCATCTTTACTTTCCTATTTATTGAAGGGGAAATAACAGGACTCACGTATTAATGTTTTATAGGGTTCCTGAAATGGCGGCGGTTAATTTTCGTTATCAGGCTTGGGAGAACTAGCTGTACGAGACTGAAACAGCCGATTGATAAAAATAAATAAATAAATAAAACAAGGCACAGTCTCCACTGAATACTACTGAGGCTGGACTTTCAGGGGGCTTTGCAAGGAACGTTTCATTGCCCTCAACTTCTGAATAGCATTTCCCATAATCACATCAGTGCCATTATGCTCCTTTATAGAGTCCTTATGCTTTGATAATCTGATATAACAAACAGCTGAAAGAAATATTTACTATATTTATGCCATATTTATTCCCTGCTGCAGTCTATATTAGAGAGGAGTGCCATGATGAAATGGCGCTAAAACACAATTGCTTTGCCTTACGGACACACTGTGGCAGGATGTGAGGCGTAGATGTAAATGAACCAAATGAGGAGACAAAGGCAGTGGACATCGGGGTTAGGAGAACAGATGGACTTTAATACTGGAAAGAAGACAAAGACCTCTTAAGAAAGGCAATTTGCCAAGACACAAAGCACTACAGCAAGCTCAGAAAAAAGCGCTCGCTACCTATGTGGAAAAATCCAAGTCCCGCTTTGCCCTCTAAGACTCCACCTGAATACACTGAACTTACCCCATAAAATGCTAACAAGCAATTACTCCAATCAGGCCCAGCTGGGATTCATTAACCAGGTTACTTATGGGCATCGAGCTGGTGATCAATCATGGTGGAAGTGCAAAAAACTACCCAAATTATCCTCTACCTACAGCCAACCATATATACACACACAAACACGGCGTTACTTGTTTCATTTACTGCTTATTACTCTTATATACAAAAACTTGCTTTTGCATTCACGGGATTAAATCTGCAACAGCTGGAAAGTAAGTAGATGTCAGGTCGCTTTAAAAACACTGGGTAACATTTTACTTAAAGCAGTCACCATAATGCATTATAGATGCACTATAGATACCTTCATAATCCATTATAAATGCCAGTATAAGCCATTATATATATGTTATTATATATGCCTTTTTATAAAATATTTATAGGCAGGTTTATAATGCTTTATGAATGCATTATTATGCATTATGAAGGTATCTATAATGCATTATACATGAGTGTTTTAAGTGTTACCAAATATTCTCCTTTTGATACAGACCATTTTTATTTCCCATATTAGTGAAAGTAAAATGGATATTTTGCCTCTAAATGTAACATATTTTCAAAAACAAGCACTGACTAATATGCCATCTTCTGCTTCTGAAAGTAAATGGGAAAGTAAATAGGAAGCAATATTGGCGAAGTGAGGGCACATTATAATCTGCCAGAAGGAGCAACCAACACACACACAAAAATGTAAAGCTAAACAAATAAAACTGGCCTTTATGCACAATGAGGAATTGGGTTCATATAGAGGGTAGTGACAAGGAGTGTCAAGTTTTAAACCTAAAGGGCCCTTACTTAAAAAGCACAGCGTTAAAACGTTAATATGCAATTTCAGTGAGCAGTATGGGATAAATTATGCAAATTTGGAATCAGAATAGATGAGGAAAATTTTGAATCCCTGATTAGCATGTTGAGTCTAGAATTACCTGTAGAAGTCATGACAGACCTTCATGGGAATCATGCTTGAAACATAATTACTGATAATGATAAAACCATTAATCGATTATTGGTAAATATTAGGAAGAAACCCGACTTCAGAATTGCATTCTGATGTTAAGAATACATGGGATTTTGTTTCAAAAACACCCTTTAATTTTGTAGTTAGGACCAGTTTTCTTATTCAGGTGTAAGGATGAACAGGACAAGAAAACAGTGCTGAAATAGGCTTACGTTTCGGAGAGGTTGAAGACGTTCTGCAGATCCCCGGTTTGGATTTTGTATGTAATAGGGTCCTTTTCTCGATCTGTTGCCTAGAAAATATGGAAGGTTTTGCAAGATTTTGAAGATATTCTTATATAGCTGGTGTAGTGTTCATTTTACAGTATTTTCCTTCAGGAGAAGCAATACTTTTCATTTCATTTGAATTTTCCAGAAATTCAAATAAACCCTAAGGGGCCACTGTTTTCTTAATATATTTTGCTTAACAGTACTTCATCCATCCATCCATCCACTAACTGTTTATCCAGTACAGGCCGGAAGGTACTCGAAATATCTAATTGCATCGCCATACAGAATTGTACCAAGTCTACCTTCATTCTCCCACAAATGATTTATTTGAATGTTAAAGTGGAAAGTGTTCTCTCACATTTGGGTCTGCCCACAGGTGATTCTGAATTGGTGTCAGGTTCGGTTTGTGTTAGGAGGAGGAGAGCGGTGCCTGCCCACCTGTAGATTGAGCAGGACGGCCCCGACCCTCATGGCCTCGCTGACCTCCATGCTGTATGTGAACAGGGGGAAGCGTGGGGGACTCTGATTGTTGGGGGGCAGGACTTCGATGTAGACTGTGGTGATAGAGCTCCTGGAAGGAATCACAGTGGGGTTTGCTTAAGTGGTGCCTCAAGCAACCACAGGGAATTACCAGTCACTACATACTTCACTGTGAATGCCATGTGCTAAATCAGGCCCATTTCCTGTTTATGGCTTGATCTAAACCCATCTTCATCAAATGAAATTTTAGACAATGATTGCTCT
>JABFEA020000044.1:10366549-10386056 GCA_019775915.2 Cyphomyrus plagiostoma
AGGCAGTTCTGAAGGCGAAAGGGGGTCAAACACCGTATTAGTATGGTGTTCCTAATAATCCTTTAGGTGAGTGTATAGTGCATTTTAGATGAGGTTTTCATAGAGCATTCAAAATGCATAATAAACATGACTATAATGCCTTTTTATAAATATTTATAGCAATTTTTATAATACTTTATGAATGCATAACGCATTATGAAGGTATACATAATGCATAATACCTGATTGCTTTAAACGAAGTATTACCTCTTAAATATTTGCTTTGTGATTAGTGCTGCTTAACAAGGTTATGAATGACAGTAAACTGGCTTTCTTCACATTATGAAGAGTGCACCTGAAAGCAAACCACAAGTCTGAATCACAACCCACTGAAGCTATTAACTAAGAAATGACTAGCACTTTCGTACAAATCCACAGTCAGATAGGGAAAAAAAGAGTGAGAGAGCAGTGGTCACTTAGCAATAAGCACCGTAATGCTCTACGTTCAAGAGACTCTTCAATCAATTTGACAGGACTCACACCAAATTAATTAGCAATAACTTTGTCTCCTTCCATTTCATCTCTTTTGTTTGACATGTTCGCAAACATGACGCACATTAGGACCAACCATGAAGCAGCCGGAAATTTTTAGATTTGCTTTTAGAAACTGAGGGCAAGCGGTTTAGCTATTTACAAACCTAGAATTAAATAATTTAAGCCCAAGTTACTATGAGTAATGTGATGCGATGTATTGTAATGTAATGTACTGAAACGACATGCCCATTCATGACAGTACAGGCTACAAACTTGTTCTCCCTGGGTCGGAAGTTAATTTAGTTTGATAGAACACAGGGTTTTGGTTCAGACATCATTTCAGTTTTAATAATTATAACGCACAAATGTCTCTCTACATCTACATGAGTTCCCTGACCTTCCTTAAGCTTCCTGGAATAAGCTCTCTCACTCAGGCTGCGATTGGAAAAACAATTACTGAAAATGAACAAATGCAGGATGCATAAAAATGCAACCAGTTTGGCTCTGGCATTTTTAAACTGGCTAGGAACGACTGCAAAAGCACTTGGCCTGGTGGGTAACACACTTCTGGAGTTGGGGGCTTCCCCTCCCCTCCTCGTGTGCTGCAGATACTCCCATTTCTGCCAAAAACACGCGCCGCTGGACTAATTGGAGTTTCTAAATTGCCCAGGATGTGCATGCGGTTAGGGATAACAGGTAGACTAAGAAAGGGGGAAGAGTCTCTATCCTCAAGCTGTTAACTGTGAGCACTTCAGGGCTCTTCATGGACCAACTAGCTGAGCCACATAACATTTACCTGACATACATTTAAAGTGTAACAAGGGGTGAACATTGCGAACACACACCCGTATTACTAACATTAAACGCTGCTAGAATTCCATGAGCCACCATACTGCAGCGATGTTTACTGTGACATTTGAAATATGCCATTTGTATTCCATTCTACTCCTCCTTTTTATTAACTACTTTTACATGATTAATTTCCACCTTGTAAATGTAATTTTGGCAGTGGGACGTGTTTCACGTATTTCAATAGCAGCACACAATGGCAGCACTTTGTTTGTTCTTGAACTTCAGATTCCAGCCAAATGCAGATTCGCTCGGAAATTTCGCTTATGTGTATTCAGCTGAGCAATTAAGAGTTACATTAAAGAGTTAGATCCTCTTCAGCTGTTGTAAGATTTCATAAATCTCATTATTCATCTCCCAAAGACTACTTGCATTATCCTTTCCAGTGCTTTATCCAGTGCTTTTTCCAGTGCTTTATTGCATTATCCTTTCCATCATACTGGAACGCTCAGAAAACTGGCCTCAGTGCTAACCAGGAACACTATAAATTAAACAGGGAAAAATATGCATAGGAAGGTGGTGTGTGGCTCACTGGGTTAGGATCCTCTGCCTGCGATCAGAAGGTCTTTGGTTCAAATCCCAGGACTGGCACAGCGTTGATGCCTTTGGGCCCTTGAGCAAGGCCCTTACCGCTCAGCCCCAGAGCTGCTGCTGCTGAACGCTAGCTGACCCCCTGTGCTGTGATGCCCAAACCTGCTCTCACCCAAGTGTGTATGTCTGTACGTCTCAGGAAGGGAAGATCTCTCCTATAAATACAGTAAACCGTGTTACAGTGCATATCCCTTCACTGCGGTGGGGTCTCTCGTGGCCCACATCCCTCAGCTAGTGCTTATCTGTCACTGCGGGCATGTTACCTTACAAACACATGCACTCTGCTCCTATGGCAGTCTGATCCCCCGGCCGTGATAAATGCACAGCAAGGCACCATTTCTCCATGCTTCTGCAACAATAAAGCCATTTGCCGTGATTTCATTCCTGCTTCCCTTACATACGACTTGGCACCATTTTTGTTCTCCTACTTACTTCCATACAAATAAATAAATAAATAAATAAATAAATGACAGAATTAACTACTAACACATTGCCGGTAAACACTCCACACGTGACTATTAACAAATCACTTTAATTATCGCAAAACATTGCTATTAATGAAAGATATGGAAAACATGTTTACCTTTCACCTACGAGACTGCATCAGGCATCGTGTCGACGTACATCCTCAGCCTGAAGCTTTTAATTAGACATAAATAAACGATTAGCGTTTATCACGGCAGACTGCATTGCAAGCTCAGCTCTCTAATCTCTTAGCCCACACACCCTACGGAGTCCCCAAACTGTGATTGCGGAGATTTGAGAACATTTTATATAATAAATCTTTTTTCCCAATAAAGTAATTACAAAAGGCATCTGGCATACCTGATTAGTTAAACACCCCCTCCCTTTTTTTTTTTTTTTTATAAATAAATGCTGATCTTTTGCTATGCAATGTAATTGTAAAAAGGTTGCAAAAATTCTTGCCTTTCAATTTGTATATATGCAAATTCGAAAAAAAAAATAAGCAGCTAATGAAGTTTGATAAGTTTGTGCAGGGACAGTTTACGCATTGATGAGGGCTGGATGATAATCGACACAATGCGTGTGTAATTAGATATATGCATACGCTATGCTAGCGATCTCATTAAAGAGGCTTTCAATGCTCTGATGTGTTAATTCATAGGCTACAAATCTGCAGTTAATGTCTGCTATTCTAATAAATCCAGCTCCTGTTTGGATACTATAGTATCAGTCTCTGCTGGTATGATATCCAGCCCTTATCCCCAGGGCCTCAGTGAGCTGCTTAGCAAGCAGCCAGCTGGAATGTTGCGGCCCCTGAGCTGTACATCTTGTTGGGTACAAGGTCACAGTCAGCCTCTCCTATGGACCCCATCGACGGCCGGGGAATCCAATGCATGCAGTTTCTCCACAGCGTCCCGCGTGAGCTGAACTGGAAACGGAATTCCAAGCGCTGCACTGCAGCGGCGTGTCTGTGGAGCGCGGGGGGAAGCATCTAGTGCATTTGTACACGCTCCTCTTCACCCTGAGGCCGGCCATGCCCGAGCCTCATGCTAGGTGACCTCTTTGCTTCTTAAGCGATTTACAGTGTGTGCCAAGCGAACTCTGCTTATTCATCAGACCCCCGGGGCAGCTGGCCTGCTGCAGTTTTGCTCCTTTATTCCAAATTTGTCATCACATATTGTAGCTACTAATGCAACTTAGCAATCAAACTAGATAGCGGTTCGGCACAATTCAAGAGAAAGAGCAGCAGATTAGAACTCTAAGCATGATCCTGGAAATATGCAAATCTGCAATGCACTGCCGCTGATAAAACCAGTAAGTCCGTTGCAGTGTTATTTGATGCTGTAGATTGGCTTGTGTACCAGATGCAAAGTGTGCTTCTGTCTACATACACTAAGTGTAACCAAAAAACAATACAAATACAACACACCCTAGTTTATTTCTGTCTGACAGCAATTATCTAACAACCTCATAACTTGAAATACTGCTAATTATGCGTTTGTCCCTTTGAAATGTATGTTTTTGTGTTTTGGGAACCCCATAGGGTTCCTGGGGTCCTTTTGGGCCCCTAGCAATTAAATTGCCTCAAATTTCTGTAATGTTCCTGTTTACTAGTGACAGTTGCCCCTGTTCTCCCTCAAGCTTTCAAGTTATACAGACCCCAACGCCACTTAATTAATTCACCTCTCTCGCTAATTAAAACACAAAGAAAATCAAATATCCCTGCCACATGAGATCCTTCAGCCTTAAATTATATATATGTCGTCTGTTGTCAACAACAGCCGTAGCAAACTCTAATGACCTGCATCTGAAGACCATCTCCCACAGAGCCTCAGGCAGTATCCTTCACTTTAGAGACCTGAGACTTGCCACTAGTGCTGCATCCTTTATGATAAATGCACACTGAGCAGGGGAGCTAAAACCTCCCACCCCTGAAAGCTATGGAGGGGATCCAGCAACTGTCCTCAGGTGACCCGTTTGGTTCCATCCACTCCTTGCACTATGGGAACCGGTAGCTGCATTTGGGAGACCAAGCAAAGGGTACCAAACGGTTTGGGGGAGATTTAGTGGACCAGCATTTCAGCCTTAGTGCAACAGCCTCCTTATACAGAAGCACTCAAATGTAGAGCATTGAGGGGGAAAAGAAAATACAAAAGCAAGATCAGAGGTGATCGGTTTTAAGGGACAAAGTGCTTCTTTGCTTTGAGGCATTCGCAAGAATAAGAAAACCCTTATGTTCCTTAAACTGTTATTTTCATGTTTCCACCCCTGCAGGTATTTCATTCCTGTCCTTGGGTTTTTGAGGTCCTGTTACAACAGAGCTTGTGTGTGTGTGTTTTCATAAATGAATGTCTTCCTGATCTGAACATTTAAATACATACATATCAAATATAAAACAATATGAGAAGCATGTTTTTCTCCTTAAACCAACAGTGGAGAAATTCCATACCTGAGGGGCATGACAAATTTAATGAGAACTCAGCCCAAGGCTATTTTTTAGTGTCACTTGTGTTTATCATCAGCATTTTCTGTATACATAAACATACTTTTACAGAGCTTGCACAGATTTTAGGCTAATCCTGGGACATTTGGTGGTGGTTGAAGTGACTCCCCACCGGTTCTGTAAAGCGCTTTGGGTGTCTTGAAAAGCGCTAGAGAGATGCAACTTTCATTCCTTCATTCTTCGGACATTTTTTTCTAGCATCCATTTATAAACAGTGAGCTCTCCTTTTCCAACAAAGACAACATTAAAAACAATCGTACAATCACATGCTCCATCTAGGTTTACAGTACACTGCAGGTAGATGCAATGTGCTCAGAAGCCACAATGCTCCCATCCACTCATTTCCCCTGTACTTTTGACACTGAAATCCTTTCTCCTATAAAGCACCCTCCTTCACTCCTCCACAGCTGTTATCTTAATTCTGCCGCAGCTTAGTGCTGCTGACGAGCTCCCCGAATCCCTGCTTCATTCTGCCAACAAGAATCCTCATCTGATCACCAACCACTGGGCTGATCCATCCACCAAAAAAAAAAAAAAAAAACACGTTGTGGTCACCCCATGCCCCCAACACCCCCAAAGGCACATCAAGCAATACATTATTCAGTTATCCACTACTTTTTGTGGCTCTAAGCAACAGGTGCTAAAAATGACATTTTCAGATGGATGGACTGCTCATTAACATGCTTTTTAAACTTGCTGCAAAATGAGGCTGGGACTGCTGAATATTACATATATATAACTTATTAATCCACACCACTAGCACGATGTTCACCTCAGGTCAGGGGAACACCCTGTACAAGGAGCCGATCCATCGCCGCGCCAGCACCCACATACGCATCAATAATAATAAAAATGGCAATTCATAAACACTCTGATTATATGGTATATATCACATATACATCTTCCATCCATCTTTCAGCTGCTTGTCCAGTGCAGGGTTATGGGGGGGGGGCTTATTTGGTTTATTTTATATGCAAGTTTAAAGAATGTACAACACAGCTAAGGAAACATTCGCAGAATTATTTCGTTAAGTTACTCTGCGAAAAGGCCCAGTGTTGCCAAAAAAAAATCCACAATGCAGCCTAATACTGAACTGATCGTCAGAAAACCTGTCATAAACTTTCAACATTAGTTTACATCCGGCGATGTTTTCGATTTCAAAAAGTTCGCAGATGTCTATATATTTCGGATTGTCTGCGAAAGGCGTCAAAATGGCAAGTTGTGGTACCAGCACAATTATCTGGTGTTTCGCATTTATGAAAATCAGCAATCAAAGGCATCTGTCAGTGGTGACATATCATATTGTGCACTACAGAGTTTATCATTTTCTGTTTGATTAGCTGTATATCGCAGGTCTTTTTTCACCAGTGGTCATCAATACGAGGCCTGCGAGCCACTGGCGCCCCCCAGAGGCCAGTGTGGCAGCCTGTAATTGAATAAGAAAAAAGCAAATTATCTTGACCATTATATTTATTAATTTATAAATTGGTACTTTTTAAAATTTTTTATTATTTTTTATTTTACTCCCCACTAACGTGCAGCTACATAGTCACCTAACAATCAAGTGAAACAGCAGCAAGATTACTTCCGGCTAGCCAACTTAAAAAGTAAACGTTGCCCCCCAGCCCCCCTGTACACTGGTAAGCGTGGCCCTCGTCTAAAATTCAGTGAAGAGCGCTGTTTTACGCTGTTCGACAGCTACAATTCTATGAGTACAATTTGCACTAAATATTTAGCAGTGCTTTGATATTGAAAATACATTTGTATTTTCCAACTATATCAACTGAGAATTACTCAGTTTCTTCCAGGGGGATGCAGGGTTTAGCTGTTATCTTAAAAAAATCATAAAAATAGTGCAATTATACATTGGGGGAAAGAAGTGCTGAAACATTTTTTTTTTATTAAAGATGACATGTCCTAGTCAATAACCAGACTTAGACCAGACTGAACATTTATAGAAGGAACTGAAGATCAAGATACACCAGCAGGGCCCTTGGAACCTTAAGGATTTAAAGGCTGTCTGTGTAGAAGAATGAAGCAAAATCCCAACCTGGACCTACACTCAGAGATTAGCTTTGTACGGAAGGCGTCTTGAAGCTGTCATAGCAAACAAAGGCTTCTCCACCAAATATGAAGTACATTTCAGTCAGTTTGTTTGGTACTTTTTTTTCCTGTGTCATTCCACTTTATAGCACATACCTTTATTTATGGAATAGAATGTAATGTTTTCTTTAGTCATGTTGTTTTATTGAGTTCTTACCAATGACTGCTCTAAATAGCAAGTGAATAGCTGCATTGGAGGCATGTTAAATGCAAAGATGAGTTGAATACTTAATTCCCCCCACTGTAGATGCATACAAATTAAGTAAAGATCATTTTCATAAACGCATAACAGCACTAAAGGGAGGGCGATGGTGCAGCGATGTAACACTGGTGCCGCACATGTCTAGGTCCAGGGTTCGAAAATCCATCCTGACTCCACATGTGTAGAGTTTTCATGCTTTTACACTCCCCCCCTGAGTTGCCAAGGGGTGGGGAGGGGGGGCTTCCATCAGTTTCTTCCCAGAGTCCAAAAATATGCTGAGGTGACCTGGAGTTGCCAAACGGTTTGTGCACCCTGCCCTAGGTCACTCCCCGCCTTGTGCCTGTAGCTTCCAAAATAGGCTCCAGACCCCTGCTACCTTTTATAGGACAAATGGATACAGAAATCAGATGGACAGTCGATCATGTGTGAGAAAAGCCTTGGCACTAAGAAGGGCTTTTGCAGCTTTAGGAGAGCTGAGGGTCACATCCCAGAATGTGGGTTTCTTTTATTATAAAAGCTCCGGAGTCACACAGAATACAACAAAGCAAAATGCTCTTAAACAGCACAGTGCTTTCAAGCCATCTGTATCTTGGTTGGCCATTGAAACTGGCATAAATCAAAAGTACAGCTACTGCACAGAGAAGAACATTCACAAAGAGATTTTATTTCCAAACTCCATGTTAATTAATCAGTTTAATCTGTTATGGTCACATCTTTACTAATTCATAATTAAATAAAACATGGGATGACGAAGTTCAATTTCATTAAAAGCTGCAACGCTAATTTTTATCACAAAGTTTGCAAACTTGTATCTCTCCAACAGTTTTATTATTAATCAAGGCAGATGTAAGTGCTGATTACCATATCCCAGCTGTGAGGAAAAAAAACATGTCAATTTTATAATCTAATTTAACACAAAGACCTTTTTTTGTAATTGTAAATGTAATTTTTGAAAGAGACAGGAATTTGTTAGGAGTGTCAAAAGTCAAGAGATCTTTGTTACTCAAAAGTTTACAATTTAATTATGCGTATGGTATGTCAGTCAAGCAATGACAATTCAATCTGCTCCCCCCATCCCCCCCCCCACCATTTCTGACCTGATGACTGAGTTTCTCTTTTTTAAGAAGGCTGCTCTGACAAGTGGCTTGACCTCAATGACGTGAAACAATGCTGACAGACACACTGCCCTCTGCTGTCGTCACTAAAAGCACGAGACGTGCGACCTGGAAACAAGCCCTGAAGGCCTACTTTCTCCACTATTGATGAAAACATTTCATGGGATCAACGCGTGTTAAATGCCACAGGAGGCCCGGGCCGGAGCTTTTCCCATCACTCACTGCGGCCCACAACCGAACACAATCTTTGCATCCATCTGCCACGTCACACATAAATCACTTATAATTACTGCAAGCCAGGGTCACCGATGCCATGCGAGTTATCAAAGGTACTGCAGCCAATGAATTGACAGAAGCTAATTGCCTATAAATTCTACTGCCGGCGCAATCACTCTGTTCTTGATTTGCATTTATTTGTATTCTGCTTATGCGTTTAAAGAGAGCGTCATACTGTAGGAACCAAACAAAAATAAGTGATTTGGTGGACAATTAATGCTGCATTTTTACTTAAACATGACCTGACAGCGCTGAATAAAATTTTACATAATTTATTTGTCATGGCGTCCAACTTCAGAGCTCGTGATTTCACGCGTCACTCATTAACAGACCGATGCATTTGCTCCCTCGACTGAAGTTAAGGACATACTCCAGGGAGGTAAAGAGTCATTCTCCAAGGTAATTAAACTTGCAGCTTTCTGGTCAAAAGTCCCATTCCATTATGTTACTGCTACACATTCAACAGGGCCAGCATGCTAAAACAAGCTGCTAGCTATTTCGGTGTTGAGATAACTGTGCAAATCGTACAGAGCTAAATATGCTTCATTTGTCTAACTCAAAGACAGCATCTCTGGGCTTCTGCGCCAACAAGGGAAGTGGCGCCATTAGCATGACACTGTAAACTGTACAGGATAGCACTCCATCAACATAATTAACTATCTTTATTTAATAATTCTTTATCTTAATAGTACATTTTCGCTATTTCTGGTGCACCATTATTCCTCACAAAAATAATGGTGTCTTATAAAAATGCACTAAATCAAGGCCAGCACAATCTTTTCCCCTTATTCTTTCCCAGCACACCTTATGTCTCCCCCCAGAACACCATTAGATCAGAGTGTTCAGTTTACAGCTTATCATCACAATACAATCTGATGGCAAAAAATCGCTCTTATTATCGCAACCGTTTGTGAACAGCACTTTATACGCGAGGCTTCAGAATAACCAAGCATTTATGCTTGTGGCTTTGACACACGTCATTGTCTCTTTCCACTCATTAGAAATCAAGTTATTTGTCACCGGACATCGACCTACCACTACTCTCAGTTTGCAAAGTAGAGACAAAAAGGCACTTAAAATGAAACAGAACACCAGACAAATAAATATGTTACCCAGATATTTCAACTGATACTCACCATTTTTGCAAAACACTGATGGATTTCAAAATAGAAAAAAAAATGTGCTTTTTTGGTGTTGTAAATACAGAACAAGTCATTATTTGATAAAATATTTGCAATACCTCACTGAAATTCGCAGCTCTAGAGATTCAAAATGTAAACAGAGCTCAAGTAAAGTTTGAAATGTTTCATATCTCCTTCTGATATCAGTATCTCAAACTAGAGAGAATTACCTTAATGCCAAAGTGTAATTGCCACATCAAAGCCTATTTGTATGTCCATGTGCATAGTGGTGGGAGTCATATGGTGGACATATGAAATAATCAGAGGTGAAAATCTCGAGTCTATAAAGTACAAATCAAAACCAAGTTTTTATTTCAACCAACCAGGTGAGCATAAAAAGTTGCAGTCACATGGTACTCAACCGGCTGGTAAAAACTTGGCCTAGATTTCAACTTTCTGGACCTGAACTACCCATCTCTGTAAATAATGGTATCATGAGTATTATGACAGTTTCTGACTCAGACAGAGGTGTGAAGGCTTACGGGGTCGGTGAGCTCTGGGATGGCGGCCCGGTACGTGATGGGGTTGCAGTCCCGCGTGTTGTTGACCAGAGTGCATGGAAGGAACATGGGCCCCAAGTCATCCCCATCAAGCACGTCTACAGTGAGCGTGGTGGTGGCTGTGAGCCTGTCTTTGGGGTACGGGGCACGGTCCTGCAGGAAAAGGTTACTGTGAGAACCCGGAAGGTCTCCAAAACTTCGCAGAACTAAAAATGGTCAGAAAGAAATGGGTAAGTAGCTTCCTCAGGTAAATGTTAAAAATTCTAAAAATCCTGTTCTTGCACATCTCCTGCGCAGCTCGAAATATGTATGTAGTGAAGAAGTATGCATAAGAACAAGAGCAGTAAATAGAAAAATTTACTTTTCAAAGTAAAACACCACATTTCCTTATGGCTGCTCTGTCCTGCTGAAAAATAAAATTGAAAAACAAAACAAAAAATAAGGAAAAAAGGAAAATAGAAAAGCGAACACTGATCCAGTGAAAAGTTGAACCCTGCCAAGTAAAGTGTGTGCTGCCGGAGGGGGGGGCTCATCAGAGGAGCCTCCACAGAAAATCCCCCCCCACGCCAGTCCTGCAGTACACGACACACTGCATTTCAGCAACTAGCCTTCCCATATGAAAAGGGGGGGGGTTAAAGGAACAGCATCATTTTTTGATGAATTCTTCACACTAAAACTGTAATAAAACATTGGAGCCACATATAAGAAATAGCTGTGTCATAACCGTTTGTGCTGTGTCACACAAAACACTTATAATAAAAAAAAAACACCCAATACGAACAATAGTTTATGTGCCAAGCAGAAAGAAATGACTTGACATCCTCAGGAGGAGTTCCAGATGTCCTGGTTTCCAGACGCAAATCAAAAAATAAGAATGTAACTTAACTGCATCACCATGACATTTTTCTTCTCTTAATGCACAATGTTAAGTTTCTCTTAGATTCTGCAAAAAGGCAAAGCCATCCTTGAAATGACTAAAATATGTTTATGGCAGGAAATGTATTTATTACTGCTACCTATCACAAGTATACATAAATACATACGCACATATACACACACACAAGACATCATTTGAATAATGATGTCGAATTGCACTGCTATTTAGAGCATTGAACTGACATAAAATATTTAAAGGTGTCAGCTGCTTTTCAACTAATCATAATGGGAGGCATCGGGAACGCAAGCCCATTCAACACCAACTCCAGAGTTCATTTAATAACTGTCATGCAGGTAAAACATTTTCATATTGACTGGCGAAAAAAATAGGCTCCTCTTGCTGGCAGGAACATTAAATATTGGAGTGACAAATAATGTAAAGAAATAGTTTGTTGCTCTCTACTAGGATTCGATTGTTCACGCAGTGGTAATTTATTGTTTATGGAGTGAAAACAAAAAAAAAAAAACGTATGACATAATTTCAGCTACTTTTTAATTTCTACCGGTAACATTTTGGGAGATTAAATAAATTTTCAAATTCACAAGCTGCCAACCTGTTCTTTTTCTTCTATAATGAACCCATATATCAAAATGTATTTCCTCCAATTCACACATCATAATTTCTGATGATTTAAAAACTCATCATCCACACCTGATGGGCGTGACACACCAAGGGAGGTGGTATTAATGGCAATCCATTAATACATAGACATCATTTGACATGCATAATGAAGCAGAAATGTGAGGCACATTTCACTGGGAGGCACTTATAAATCCTTCCTTAATTGCGATATCACACCGTAAATACTGCCTCGTAATTGGCCGACAGGGAAGGACAGATTCCGCCCCACAGGACTCACGTTGGCCTGTATGATGACCAGGTAGCGTGTTGTTTCCTCGTAGTTCAGTCTCTCCCTCAGGACGACGGCGCCGGACAGGGTGAGCGGTATGTCAAAGGTTCTGTTTGCTGTCTGCAATACAGACGGGCTGGCTTCAAAGTGAAGTCATTACACTGCAAACACTCAATGAAGATTACCGGCCTGCCAGATGTGGGGAGACTCCTGACCGCTGAAGATACACTGCACGCATTGAATAAGTCTATATATAGAGGTCTAGAAAAAAATCAATAGTCCACATCAAAATTTTCAATTTCTAGGATTTTTACAATTTATTCTTTCATAAAGTATTGATCACATTTGGTCCCAAATTCCAAACAAAAATATTGTCAGAGTATTTGTTTTCAGATAATGACAAATGATCAAAATGCTGAAAGGTACAATGCTGTTATATTCAGAATGATGCAAACTAAAAAAAGAAGTTTCTATCCATTATTAAATAATATAATAATAATCTTGCATTTGGTGGAATGACCCTAATCTTTTCTCAGCTCTGATGCATCTTGGAATGCTCTGCACCACAATATCCACCTTCACATTGTTGTTGGCTGACTTTGTCCCATTCCTGAAGCACAAATTCAAGCAACTCAGCTTTGTTTGATGGCTTGTGACCATACATCTGCTTGATAATATTCCAGAGGTGTTCTATGGGGCTCAGGTCTAGGGTCTTGATCTGCTGGTCCTCCTCCACACCTTGATTGGCCTGACTGTATGACACAGAGCATCGTCCTGCTGGAAAGCTCAGTCAGCTGAGTTGGGGAACTTGGTCCGACAAAATGGAAGCCACTATTCTTCCAGGGCAAGCTTATTCGTTGCTTGGGTCATGTGTCCTTCAGAGAGATGAATATGACTGATTCCAGCCTTGCTGAAGTACCCCCAGGATCATCAGCAATCCTCCGCCAAATTCCACATGGGTGGAGGACACTGGGACTTGCAGGCCTCTCTAGGTCTCCATCTAACCACTAAACTTCTGGTCGGAGCTGAACATTTTACGGCCCAATCTGTATGGTCTTTTGTAAACTCCAGCCTCGCTCTTCACTGCGTCTTACTGATGAAGGACGTGCCTTGCATTGTGGGACTTCAGTCCTGCTTCGAGGCCATTTCAAACTGTCCTAGCTGTGCACTTCATAGCACCTAATGTTTCCCCATTCTATTTGAAGGCCATTTGATGTCATTCTTCTATTCATGAAGCATGCTAAGATCAGCTGGAGGTCATCTCTGACAAGACAGTCTCTTCACTTAAGACCATAGAAATTTTTGTCTTTGGCACGGTCAGTGGTTGTTACATAATGTTTCTAAATGATTCGTAATGTTTTTATGATATTAATTTTGTCCTAGTAAGATAGGATGGCTATGTACGTGGCAGTGGTTCCCAAACCTATCCTCTTTTTCTGAGGTTTAGTTCAGCTAATCAGTGAATTGATAAGTAAAATGAGATACGTTTGTGTTGAAATTCAACAAATACCGCTCGTAGAAAAATATTTTAAAACACAGAGTGGATTTTTACATATATATAGCGTTTGAATTTTCACCATACTTGTAGTAATCTACAGTAAATGAATGCAGTGTTTTTTGAAACAGCAATCCAGTACTGCACTATATTATAACATACACTACACTATATAATCCGAGATTGATATAAGTGATACAGAAGTATGCATTCACAGTATTTTATTTCATAAGAGCACACATCCATACTTGTTTTATGTGCATTTGCATGCTTATGACAAGGATTTACAGCACATTTTAGCGTCATACCCTACGATCTTGTGTACCAGGTATGTTAATCTTTGTATATAATACTATATTATAGGAAAGTACAATATATGTTGCTTTAACATACCGGGTCATTTGGGTTGTACTGGATGACGTACTCAATCTGTCCATTCGGGCCATCGTCAATATCTGTGGCACCATTGTTCCCAGAGAAGCCAGTAAAGATTGTGGTCCCCACTGGTGTTAGCTGAAAAGAGGTAAATACAAATGGATTGACCACCAGCTCGCCAAGAAAAAAGTAAACAAATAACAACAAACTCCTCAATGCATTCCCTGAAGTGGAAATCTGCTCAAACGCAGTTGTCTCCTGCGCTCTGCCTTGTACTGAGGATTTACACCCGTCCATCTTTCCAGTTGCCGTGGCCACTTTTCCTGATCAGGGTCACGGGGGTCTCTAAAGCTGCTGGTGGGATTTGCACCAAATAAGGGTCATTTTGTTTCCATAAACAATACAATGAGTGGTTTTGCATTGTTTTTTGGCTTAATACTTCGTTCCAACATGCCGCAGTGTGCCAGACCTCATCAAAGAATCAATTACCCCAGATGAAAGTGGATTCCGGCTAAATGAGGACAAAAACACGCTTCAGATCATTTATGGAAGACATAGCAGTACCTTTACGTTAACCTGTTTGAGGGCAGTGAAGCTTGTTTTTGTACTGAAATTGGCTCATTAGGATTTAATAAGTATGTCGGCTGGAATCTATCTGCTAGATAAACCCAGAGAAACAACAGCTGCTTATCCTTCAGTAGGCTGATCTGTACCTGTCTGTCACTAAAGGAAACATGGGAAACTGAGAACGATACACCAGAAATGAGAGAGGAGCCTCCCTTTAAATGAAAATTTCACAATTGAGGAATATTACTATAACGGACAGAACTTGCTGTGAAAGGGAATTTTACTTTCCATTCAGTTTTGATACAAACCATAAGATACTAAATGACTTTTGCTCATTTCAAACACTAAACATTTTAGAATGGTTCTCCTTTGGATGAACGGGAAAGTGTCAGTAATAAAGAAAACAGCTAAACATTATCCGTGTGTGCAATCCCTATAGAGATTAAATGAGTTAAATTTGTTTCTTGTTTGTTTTATTGGATTAAATGTCATCATTAATCATTCCTTAATGTACAATTAGTGTTCACAGGGCATGTGATCCAGTGCATGGATCATTAATTATTTCTAAGCATGACACTGACGAAACTGTCGATTCATCTGTCTGTCCATCCATCCATCCATCCATCCATCCATCCATCCTCTAACTGCTTATCCTGGTCAGGGCTGTGGGCAAAACTGAGTCAATTTATTTGAAAACAGATACTACTAACATTTATAAAACAATTATTGCAACATATTGCATGTCTTCAAAAAAATGTACAATGAAAATGCTGTTATTGGAAATTAAAGGCGAACATTTTCAGTTGACCCAGCATCAGTCCAAAAAGCAAACAGAAAACATCCATCCTCTAAGCACTTATCGTGCTCAGAGCTGCAGGAGGATGGGGGGCTGTCCCAGGCAGTACAGAGCTGGGGTGGCAGTCCATCACGGGGTGCATGCACACACCAGTCAGTTCAGGGACAGGAACAGCCCAAATGCTGGTCTTTGGATTGCAGGACAAAACTGGAATAAAACACACAGGGAGAACATGCCAACACCGCACACACGGAGCAAAGGTGAGCTTTGACCCCACAACCCCGGAGGTATGAGGCAGCAGTACATAAGTTTTGTCCAAAGTGATGTACAAATGAGAATCACAGATTAATTGGGGTTAAGGGCCTTACCCAGAGGTTCAACATTGATGTGATCAATTTGCCAGTCATGAGATTTGAACCAAAAACCTACCAATAACAAGCAGCTCACAGAGCCACACACTACCCCCTGCTGCACTCTGAGCCACTGCACCACCTAAACTAACAACATAACTCATTTTCCAATGAATCTGTACTTCAATTTCTATGCTAAAAAGAATGGATTTGCTGGATTTATTTTGTACCTTAGCTTGGTAAACTGAAATGCAACAACTTCAAATTAATTTATAACCAAAAGAAATGCAAACATATACAGACAGTAGAGAACACACTTATAAATTTCCCAGTTGAAGATCTATATTCTGCAGAGTCGATAGTCGAATTCTGTTTGCTGGGAAATTGCATAATCTGTGATGTAACTGCACACTTAAAGACAGGGCTAATGTTTACCTCTCCCTGTCTATTGTTTTTGTGTTCCATGCAAATTTTCACACACTTTCCCACTATGGATCCCTTACGTGTCATATTTCTGAGTGTTTACAACCGTGCAGATAATATGCCGCATTAGCACACAAGCCATATTGAAATGCACGACTGCTTAACGACTTTAATGAGCTGCGACGCCAACCCTGCAACAGCCATCTCGGCCCCTCTTGCGGAAGATGCCGGAATCTGATCTTGTTTCTCTCCCCCGGGTTCTCACACCTCGGTGCCTCAGAGACAAAAGCGGATGAATTGCTGCCAGCGTGCCGTTGTTTTTTCTTTTTAATCAAAATGGGACACCTATCATTTCATCATTTCGGGGGAAGAAAGGATCCACTCCAGCTGTCAAAGCGACGGCAATGTGCAGAATGGATACTGCCCGTCCTATTCAGTCATTCATTCAGCTGCTGCTCTCCTCAGCCTCTTCGGGATATTTTACATGACAAAAATGAAACCCCAGTAGGAAGCATCAATCAAAAAAAAAAAGAAAAAGGACAAAGGGGCAGAGGAAAGCTCAGTTCGCAGGATTATGTTCTGTCTTTATGTCCACCGGGCCCTTATCGGTACAAGCAGGTCTGAAGTTTCTTGGAAACAGAGGGGCTGTGTAATCACTCTGTGCCCCCATCACGCATGTGAGTGTGCTATATCGGCGTGGGAGAGCTGCTGGGGATCCTTCACCTTTCATAACCACTTACTGAGTGGCCAGATTATGCAGCACAGAGTAGCCTACCTCCCCAACATAGAGCACATACAAACACTGGAGGTCAGAGCCCTTGCTCAGGGGCCCAATGGTAAAATCACTCTGC
Organism: Cyphomyrus plagiostoma; assembly: GCA_019775915.2. Lineage (NCBI taxonomy): Eukaryota > Metazoa > Chordata > Actinopteri > Osteoglossiformes > Mormyridae > Cyphomyrus > Cyphomyrus plagiostoma. The sequence goes on from JABFEA020000044.1 coordinate 10,383,492, forward strand.
CGATCTCCAGGATTCAAAACCTTCTGATCACAAGCAGTGTCCTACCCCACTGCCTCACACAGCAAACATGCTATGGACATCAATTCACCGAACCACATGGTTTTTTTTTTAATTGCAGAAGAAAACCAGGCTACCCTGATGAACCTACATTTGGTCCCCACAATGTAATATATACATTACAAACCTCTGTGTGTGTGTGTGTGTGTGTGTTATTATATCTTTGTGTGGACTCTCCATTCATTTCTTTTGGGAAAACTGTAATCAAGAACATGACAGTCTTAACCCTTACCCAGCCCTAACCTTAACCATAAGTAACCCAACAAAATACAAGACTTTAGGCAATTTTACTTTTTTGGTTGCAATCACAGATGTTGGTGGGGACCTGAGAAATGGTCCCCGCAACATCACAATAACATATGTTTATTACATTATGGCAAACATACACGCACGCACGCATGCACGCACGCACGCACGCACGCACACACACACACCATGAAGACTGAAGCCTCAGTCCTGGCATGTATGACATCACAGAGCTGGCCAGTGAATGAAACAGGTTTTAGAGCATTACAATACACACTGAATCAGGGTGATTCTAAAAAGAAATACTAAGGTCACCTTAAACTTTCATAGCATGCGATACAGAAACATGCATTAGTCAAAAGATGAGCGAAAAGGTATACATTATTCAACAGCAGTCTTAAACTAAGAACGATCATTCCCTGAATCATTAAGTTTATTAATACTGCTTTTAAAGTTGCTGAGTAATTATTATTCAGTATGGTGAAGGAAGAGTTATAATTTTACTGCTGATGAATGACAGTTATGCAGTAAAATATGCATATCAAAGTCTCATATTTAAAGCATGATTACAGGAGCAAAAACAAAGCGAATGCTGACCCCTCCATCACACACTCCGAGACTCTGCAGAGGACAAAGAAAGTATCAACATCCAGGTGCTTTTAAGACAACAAACTTTTGTTTTTTTACTACATACTATGATTGCTTGGAAATGATGAAACAGTATGACAGACCTTTGAGCTTGTCTCAGTATCCAGATAGTGCTACATATCTGCAGTGAGGAGAAGCCCTTCAGCGGTACACTGCCAGTGTCAGTCTCGCTTCTGCATATGCATTTAATACACCCTTTATAACGCAGTCTCCCATTTCCATCTGCAGTACTTTGCTACTTTGCTGTCTTCGATCGCCTGGGGGGGGGGGGGGGGGGGGGGGCGCGCCGGACCCCTCACTGCCCCTGCCCCCCCCTCCACAACCTTCACATCTCTCTGTGACACCGTAGGTCTCCAAACGGACCCCCACTTTGCAGGCTGTCTGTGTGAGCAACCAGGTGAGGAGAGAGCTGTGCACAGGAAAGCCTGCGGGGGTGGGGGGGCTTTAGGGTTCAGCCCCAGGGTGTGAAGGACCTGCCACCCAGCTCTGTGGGGGCGACAACACCTGCTCCCTCCCTCCTGCAGCCGGCAGCACTTTCTGTGTGGTCCCCGTGCTAAAGACAAAGGCTCATCCAGCAGCCCCAAGATCTTCAGATCCTCAGCCACCTACGGGAGTTTCTCCGAATCCTCCATCTCAGGGCACCGTGACAGGGGGACGATCGGAAACACAGGGGTCTAGCTTTCTTTTCTCGTGGTCTACAGGAGCTGCTGGTGGAAACGTGTTTAAAGTCAGCAGCAACATCTTTCAGCGAAAAAACTTATTATAGTTATGCAGATTCCGACTACACGGTTAGGAAGCAGCGTCTCTTGCGTGTAATTTTCAAACACCGATGTTTATGTTATGTAATATCAAACAATGGGTGCGATGAGTCAGTATTTTATGTGTATGCTGAGTACTTCTAGTCCGTAGCTTGACGCTAATTGCGAGCTGAAAACGTCGTCTGTATTTGCCATGTGGATGGGCGCCGTGTGATTTTACAGACCTGCCCTAACAAGGTACGATTAATTCATGCAAATGAAGCCGCATTAAAGAGGCTGTTTTTTTCCAGCTTTAATCTGTCATTAAGGCGATAAGCCGCGTGAATCGAAGTCGAGCGTGGGCGTCGTTATTCAGACACCAATCGCCAGGCTGCGTCACACCCCCCCAGCCCTGAAATGGCAGAGACTGGTCTGGCTGAGCTGTCCCCACCCAACGTATGATGTTTTCACCCGTTGGGCAGTCGGAAGACACTGCCATGGTTACCTGAGGTGAGACTGTAGCTGAGACCCCAGCACCCCCAGGAGTTGATCAATTCGCTCCCTGAGCCGGGCTCTTGGGTCCGTGACGGGCTGGTCCGCTTATGCTGGCCGTGCCTGTCCCTGGTCGGTGGCGACCAGGCTGCCTACATCGATCGTTTGCCGTTCTCTCCATTTTGTTGACTTCCACGCGCCCAGAAAGCATTCACCGACGACCGAATGTCACGCTTGTCCTGTGACATCGGCATTCTGTCTCTCTTTGACCGTACTTTGCTGCAATTTGGAGGTTTTGTGAAGCATTTTGGCTTTTGGGGGGGGGGGGGGGGGGGGGGGGGGGGGGGGGGGGGGGGGGGGGGGGGGGGGGGGGGGGGGGGGGGGG
>JABFEA020000044.1:10386156-10443935 GCA_019775915.2 Cyphomyrus plagiostoma
TCCCCCATTCCCATCTTCTGTACTTTGCTCCTTTTCTGTCTTCTATCGCCTAACCCCCCCCCCCCCCCCCCCCCAGCCCCGCTGGAAAAGCTTGATTTTATCTGACACTTCAGACTCCACGAGTTAACTAATGGACTACACTGCAAACAACCACAACACTAATCTACGTGTCAACTCAATGTTTAATTCTTAAGAATCAATATTAAGAATATTGAGATTGGGCCACGGTATACATGCATATACGAAACAGCATGCCTCTGTGCAAGGATGTTAACTAATGAGAAAGAGAAAAAAAGAAAAAAAAAAAAAAAGAGTACTGATGCAGCACTCTGGGAAGCCAATTTCAATTAAGGAAAAATGCAGAGAATCACTAGGTATCTATTCCACGGTACAGTATACTCGGCGTGATGACTACGGTGGATCTATTTTTAGATCACACGCTTGAAAACCACATCCCCGACCTCACGTCCAATATGCATTTGAATCACAGAGCAGATAATTGCATTACCGACACTTGCTGGGAGATATCAGTATCTTGCCTGGTGGCCAACCAGTTCTGTAGTGACCAGAGCTTGTAATTATTTAAACTCCTCGCCAATAACAAACTATTATAAATATTTTCATTTCTTAACATCGTATTGTATAATAGCAATATTACTATTATACTATTAAGGAGTGAAGTTCTGGACTATTATACTAATACAGAACTCTGACAACTCAAAAACATAAACACTGACCATTTGAATACAAAACAAGTGTATTATTCCAAATAAAACCATTGTTTATAAATTATTTCAGTATTTTATGGATTTCAGAATTTTATGCAAATGATATCTGCAAATTTTTCAGCAGAAATCACCTGCTTAACATTGAATCTTCCATGACTGCACTAAAACAATTTGTACTAACATTAAAAAAATGACAGCCACAGTTGTAAAACTTGCATTTGTGACAGTGAAAGCAATAATATCGGTAGCGATGTTCCATGGATATGTCTGAAATTCACATCCTGTCTCAAGCAGACATTAGACATCGAGTGGCTTGTTGCTGCAGATTCAGAGTTATTCAAAGTGCATTCAAAGTGTGTTTAAGTTCCGCCCTGCCGGAAAAGTAGACGAGCAGGGTGCTTTTAAGGGCAGACGTTAAGAGGATCTCCACTTCAAATGCTCATTTAATTAGCGCTACTGAAACCAAATTAAATGCCAAAATGCCCAAAAAGAAGTAAATGGTGCAACTCAAAATGAGCCAAATGCCTTTTTATAAATCTTATCATATTATAGTAAGACCGCGTTTTCCGGTAATGAAAACCACTAAATTGTTTTTGTAAGCTGTCTTGCTGTGGATTTGCGAAATTGCCGTAGTTCACAGGATGAAGTTAATTGCATTAAAACAATAGGATAGGTGATAAGGGACATCTGTTATGTTAATTGCATTCCTGTTTTGGAAGCTAACCGCCGTGGAAACAGAGCTCACCGAAACTGGCAGCAGTGGTGGCTTCCATCACTGACCTCGTTTATGGCGACGTAGTAGCGAGGCTGCTGGAAGCGCGGCGCGTTGTCGTTGCGGTCCCTCACCACGATGCGTACCTCGTGCAGGATGAGCGTGCCGACCAGCTCGTTGATGCACTTCACCTGCACCACAATGGAGTGGATGTACATCGGCGGCTGCGAAGAACAAGAGCAATCGTCAGATTTCTTGGAATAATGTAGTAGGCAGTCTGGCCACTGGAATGTCAGAATATAGCCATAGTTGGGCAATTTGGGTCCAGAGAGTAAAAGTCTAGTCCGGGATTTTATTTCAACCAACCAGTTGAGCCTAAAGAGTCACAGTCACAGAGTAGTCAACTGGTTGGTTGAAATGAAATCCTGGTCTGGATTTTTACTCTCTGGACCCAAATTACCCAACTCTGAATATAGCGTGTGGGTTAGGACTTTTTGCCCATGATCGTAAGGTCGCTGGGTCAACTCCCATGGCTGCCAGAGGGATGTCGCTCTTGGGCCCTTGAGTATGGCCCTTAACCTCAAGTGCTCCAGGGACTGGCTGACCCTACTGTCTCAATTGTACCTCGCTTTAGATAAAAATGTCTGCTAAACAAATAAACGTGGAATACTTTTGTGGTAACTGTAAACTAACATTTCTCAAACTCAACACTTGTTTCCTAGTTTGCATCGTTATTTCTACTAACATGTTACAGTACCTGTGGCTCTACCACTGTACTCTACTATACTATACCATACTCTATTACATACAGGTAGCTCTATTCATATTTTGTAGTTACATACTGTAATTATGCACAGAAACATTATATTCAATATTATTATGCAGATAGTTCACACGCATTCTATTTATGTTACATATTTCACATTGTTGCTATATTATGTAAAGATAGTCTATTCATGTATATAATGTGTGTCTGCCCTCCTACCGTGTTATAATATGCTCAAAAGAGTTTTACTTAGACAAAAATTATCTGAGGGCTGAATGAAAAGTGGTTGGCTCAGAGAAATAACTGATCAGGTGGTAGAGGTGGTGGGTCCAAGCAACTATAATCTGATTGGTTCTCTCTCTGAACCAATCATTTTTCATTCGGCCCTCAGAACATTTTTTGTGTAAGTACAACTCCCATGAGCTTAAAGCACTATTATGCTTAAAAAACCAGTAACAAACTTACAGCTGCTCTTGGTTCCCAGATGTCTAAATTAGTAGTTAGATATAGTGCAATCCAATTAGTTCTCAAAAGCTGCAGAGATAATGGAGACTATGTGGGATCATATTTTTCTGGCTAACAGCCAAGGATTAAAATGAATTTGGAAATGTCCACCCCGAGCCTGTGGATCTCTTTTCTTTGATTCTACCTTGTTCTGTGAACTAGATGCGAAACAAATCGATGCACAACAGGACAGCCCTGGCAGAGAGGAGTGAAGTTTGCCTACATGTGAAAGCGAAAGTGCCTAGATATCACACTTCGTATTCGTCGGGAGCCTGAAGGGGAGGAGGCGCAGAAATCTGCCGGCACGTGCAAAATCAAGCACAGCTCGGATTCACAGAAAACCAATATCTAGTATCAGTGAGGACAGATCCAAACAGCTTTCATGATGTGCATTTTATAAAACGATTTTAAAAATCTAATCCCCCCTCTCATCATTGTGCTTGTAAACGCCCTGGTTTTTGCAGGGGAGGACAGGGAAGCCCATGTCTGTCCATCGTTAATCGCCTACTCCTGCCTGGTTTATGAACCACCACGGCAGAGGACTAACTGCTGACAGGAGGTGCGCTCTCCAAATTCAATCAGTAAAACCCTATGGTCGCCACCGGCACTTGACAGACTCAGTGGTGCCGTATACTGTGAATATATCCCAGGCCATTCCTCTCCCTCCTTCACCCTAAAGAAGATAATTTATGGAATTTATGTGACATGTGTTTCCCAATTAAAAAGACACAGTCCATATTGGATCAACGATCTGGGCTGCAGGACTCGCAGTCAGTGAATAGGGTAAGGTCGAAAATCAAATTCTCTCAGAGAGCCATGGTTATTAACATTTATTAATTTGTTATTTCCCGTGCTGTTATGACAAGCTCTTATCTATCATTCATAATTAACTGAGAAAGTTTAATTAAATCTAACCTGGTGCAAGTGTAGTCCACAATATCAAAGGAGCATTGTGAAATTAATTCTACAGATACGTATTGTGTATTGCAATGTCGAGCCGTTAATGGAGATAGAAAGAGGTAAATGGAATAAATAATGCTGGTAATTACATTTTTAAAGACCTTACGTTTTACATGTCAGATACGCACATCTCTGTCAAGTACACGGCCGGTGCTGTTCAGGTACAGACGCTGTCTCATGGGATCCAGAATAACCCAGTGGTCGTAATTGTCTTGTAAAGATAAGGATATGGTTCTTCCTGGGTCTTGAGCTCTGCCATTTATTTGCATATTTTCAACAAGAACAGTCCCTGTGACAAAACAAAATATTAATTATTCACAAAGAGCACTTCTATTTGAAAAGATGGTGTAAATAGCCAGATCCTTAGTAAAAACGCATTTTGCACTTTGATTGTATCACTTGCATTGTTTGTTATATTTACTCATGTTCGAACAAAAGGCATAAAACAATCTAATTACTCCCGCCAGAGATACAGCAACATGAACTTTGCAAAAACATACGCTTGTAATTAAGCATTAATATTTGGACCTCGCATACTGAAAATAATGGTCTTTTTATAGTAAACTTTCTGAGCTGATCCCATCTTGACAGAACTGGTAAGTCACAGAATAATGCATTTCCCACAGTGCAGGAAGCTTCCAAATTGAATTTCATCTTTTCTATTTTTCAATTGTATGGCTACAGACCACCATCCAATCATTGAGCTGGGATATGCCCCACACATGCCCTCAGGGGTGCACACCCCCTCGGACCAGTGTGTCCACCTCCACTCCAGCTCAAAAGGCTATGCCGACCACATAAGCACCGAGGTGCCCAGCGAGCCCATTCAGCACCTATTATCCGAAAATCCTGGAGGCCAAGGGGTGTGCTGTTAAGGTGAATACCATTTAGTTCAGATCCCCAAGGACGATGTCACCCAACCCCTTCGGATGTCACTGTGCTCCGAGCGGCAGAAGACAGGAAAGGAGTTTTAAAATTCAGATTCACCAGTGTGCTGACAGAAACTTCACAGACAAATTAGGGGCTATTTAACATCTCACTACACATCCAGCAAAGGCTCTGCTGGATCAAACTGTCCCAAGAAAGCACCCCCCCCCCCAAGGCAGAAAGCAGTCCAGCCAGGGATGGGGCAGTATAACCACATCATGTCTTAACTGCTCTTCAAATTTACATTGCATATTACCGTGTGCATATACTGAATAATATCTATATATAATGACAAAATCCATTCCAATTATCATGCGCGATATAGCTGTTCATTGACACCATGTTAATTTGTTGTGGTCTCTAGTTCTGCTAACAGCTATACCATTTCTTGAGCCATTCAACAGAACAATTAAGCAATGACAGGAGTATGCCATCCATACTAATATACAGAGAGTGAACAGCTCTATTGTGGCACTAAATGTGCCATATGCATTAATCACAAGTGCTGTAGCATTTTCCAGCATTTTTTTCCTGTACTTTGTAGCTGGGTTGCAGTTGCGTATTCAGCTTCAACAAATAAAAACGGGGGTTATGGTGGCTCTGTGGGCAGCACTACTGCCTCGTATGTCCTATGGGGCTTCAAATGGTGCCTCTGCTCTGTGTGTGGGTGGCATTTGCCTGCTCTGCCTGTGCTTTTTCCAAAAACATACAATTTGGGTAGATGGTGTCCTTAAGACCTCCATTGTGAGCACATGTGCCCTAAGATGGACTGACAAAGAGTGTCTTAGCCTTGTCGCCTAAGCAATCGGGGAGAGGTTCAACCAGGAGAAGCAGCTGGAAGGGGGATGAAATTCTTTGGAAACTTGATAAGCAGAAAACTGATATACTGAGAGCCAAGCCACAGAATCTCCGTGGAAGAAATTACTACAGCAGCAGGACAACCATTTTTACCTGAGGCACTGCTGATGGGAAGTGTGTTTTTTGAGAATTTCATTTGCTTACTTGGCAAAACAAAGTTGCTGCACACACCCAATGCTATACAGTCGCACAGCAAAACTAAAAAAGGAAAACACAGATCCTAGCAGTAAGAACCACAAATTGATCACTGGGCTGGTCAAAATGTTGTAGATGAATTTTGGAATCATTTTCATAGAGCAAATATTACGATTAGTGACACGGATATGCAGTCAAGCAGGAAGTAATAAAACGAAATATTTATTACCATTTAATTTTACTAATGGAGGAACCAACTACACATGTAGCTAATGGCTCATTTAATCGCTCATCCAGTTAGTGTCACAGGGATCAGACCCCTGTCTCGGGAGGTATGAGGCACAAAGCAGGGTGTAACCTTGACAGTCTGCTGCAGGGCATTTAAGCACACAAAAGCCCACACAACAGTAACAGCATTACCTACTGAGCAAATGGGCCACCTAGCTTTAAATTCCGCTCCAATAAAATTCTGCTTAGAGATGCATATTTTGAACATATAATCTTTTTAATAACCAGCCAGAACAACACGTCTTACAATTTGAAAAGTACGTTATTTAACAGTGCATCCATAAATGGAACGCTTTGCTAAATTCGTTTAGTTGTATATGGTTAGCGGCAATGGCACATTGCAGTGTATAGGTGGATTGATCGCGTTTTACACAAATAGCTTCATAAAGTGCCTAATATGTGTATCGTGAGTGGTTGTGAAAAGTAGGTGTCCAGGAAGACAGGTCGAAAGCAAATTACAGAAAGAAAAAAACGAATCATAAATGGGGTCAATGGCCCTTTAAATTAAGGAAACTAGAGTGGCAGAAGGTACAAAGATAGCTACATAACTACATTTCTGCTAACAGGGAACAGCGGAGTTTAGCTGTAGGGATCTCCCTCCCGCAGTTTCACAGAGCCAGCTGGTCCCACTCACCCATGCAAGTAGGTAATCTCATCGTAGCCTGTGTGCAACCAACTTTCTTTCATTAATCGCGCTGACTGTTGACACAAGACTGGTAATTACCTGCCGTATCAACCCAAAAGTCACAAGGAGCTGGCCCAGCTGTCATCCTGCATGTTTTTTCCCCTTTTTTGTACATTGACTTGTTTCACATTTCCACCTAAATGAATATGTCTTGACACTACCTGTTACAGTCAAGAAGGAAGATGTAATGACAGCGTACGATGTTCCACGGCTCACTGCGCTGTCTGTAGATGTAAAGTGCACCTTCTCCTGCACTCATCTCTAACATAAGACGAACGTGTGCAGCGCATTTTGACGTGCCGATAATTCGCCGACTGCCGTGGTTGTGACATCTGGTCTATCGTTCTTAGTCAGCAGGTCGTTTTCCACTTTATCAATTCAAAAGTGTAGAGTCAGTATTAGGCAACAGGTCATAAATTCCCCACTATCTTAACGCAGGATAGAGGTGGTCTGATGGAAGACCCCTAGGGTCGGAGTGGGAGTGAGTTCCTGCCTGGGATAGCCATACCCCAGACCAGCAGAGTTGGTGGGGGGGGAATTGATTAAATATGTTGAGTGTAGGGTAGGGGAAGAGTGTACACTGATATGAATGAGGGGGGTTCCAATGATAAAATCTGCTGAGATGGAGGGAGGGACAACGGGGAAATGTTGAGTGGGGGGGGGTGGTCTCTGATTACCACACTTTATACAGTGTATTATGATAAAATATTGTGGGATGAGTCTCCAACGGTAGACTTTGAGTTGGGGGGCGCCGTCCAATAATAAAATTTGCCGAGTTGGATGGGGTGAGGGAGGGGTAAGAGGTGGGGGAGAAGCGATAACATTTTTCACCAGTTCAGGGCCAGGTAATTCTCCCAATCAGCCACTGTGGTACCGAGGTCCCTCCTCATCACAGTGCGTAGTGCTCCTCACTGGCTAATGATCCATCATCAACGAGTAGTAAACATAAGGGCTTCTGGAGGATGCTGGACACCTTGAGGTCCTCAACCTACCTACTTAGAAGTTATAAGTACCATCAATAACAAATCTCCTTATGCTATCCAGAAACTGTATGAAATCCAAGATCTAGGTATTCCACACTGCCAAATGCAACACCACACTCACAAATTACATCAGAATTACCCATAACTCTGTCATCCTGGCCAATTTTCTGATTCAAAGAGGTTTTCGGAGGAGCAATCTAAATGAGCAGCTGCTAGGAGACAATGGCCACCTGTTAAACACACAGCTGACGGGACCAGACACCATGCCGGCGGCACCAAGGACGCTCGCCCTCAGTCACGGCTTTACAAATAACTGCACCCTAACTAAGCCAATGTTCGAAAACGGAACCCGGCATTCCCGATAGAAAACGCCATGGCTTAGAATCTCTCACATCCCTAATAATGCTTGTCCATCAGAAGCCTTTTAATGATATTTTCCTACTGTAGTTACTATTATTAATGCTATCTATCTAATCTATTATCACAGATTAGATAGATAGCAGGGGCACTTGAGGGGTCACATGTGCTCTTACAGCCATTTTCAGGGCAGCCGGAATTGTGTAGCATTATTACAAACAACATAAGCACGACGCAGAAAACTTTCACATAAATGTTCTGTAGTTTTCCATAACCTGGACAGGATGCCAGTCCACCATAGGGCACACAAACACAATCACACAATGAATTAGGTAAATGTGTTAAAGGAGGTATTATCGTCATGGCGGGAAGTTCTTACTGAGCATAACTGCATGTGCTCAGTCCTGAAACTCAGTTACAAATAATATTGCATATATTACATTCACTGATACTATATTTGCATACCCTGTTTCAACATGGCCCCAACTAAAATAATTTTACGCATTACTTAAAACGTCACCATAGTCAGCGAGCCTCACCTGCTTTCATTATGGTGCTAACAAAATCACGTGTTTCATGTTCGGTTTCCACAGCTGGTATCCGTGGATAAATCCCTTAAAGCTATACACCTTCACACCGCATGAATCAGAAAAATGTCTGTCGGCGGCGACACGCGGCTCCGCAGTCACTGCCTTTCACTACCATCTCCATTTATACCCCCTAGCTTTAACAACATAGGTTGTCATGCATACCACAGTATTAATTGTGTGTTTATTCAAAAGCCCTATTAGAAGGAGCTTAGCTGAAATAAGCTCCAGCAGATGGCTTTTGCACGTGTGTGCCTTAACACCGTACGTGCCACAAAGAGCATTCATTCCCAGTACAAGTACAAATCAGCGGTGCATTATTTTTCACAAGACATCTTATTAAGCAAGGGCAGCTGGGGTAGGGGGAGGTAACTATTAAGGACTTTAACCTTGTTAAATCTGGACTATAACTATGTAATGGCATTCCTACTTTTTTTTTGTTTGATTACAGGAACATAATATTTGATTTGACTAAGCAGTCTCGTGTTGAATGCAGGACATGGCAGCCAATAGTGCAATCACACTAAAACTCAATCAGCTTGGCCCTTGGTTTTGGACTGACAGGTCCAGTGCAATTGCATCACCAAATTATTTAAAATACTAACACAAATCCCCTGTTCTCAAACATATAGCAATTACTTATCAAAAACAATTCCCAATCCCCTATCATTAATAAACAAACCAAAATAAAAATAAAAAACCTTCAGATGTAGCATTCGTTTTCTGTACTAGGGGCCCTATAATTTGTTACACATTTTCACAGATCATTAAAAATTGCAAGAAAAATATTTATTATTCAAAAAAAAAAAAAAAAAAAAAAAAAAGATCTGCGCTTTGAGTCGTCCATGAGGATGGGAAGAGGCACTCTCACGCCACAGCGTGACACCGCGAAACTGTGAAGGACGGTGGAGAGGGGACTTAAGATCAGGGTGTTACCATCTCCGCCCACACTGGAGGAAGGGCCCAAGAGATACCCCTCCTGGCAGGGGGCTGGAAATAGGAAGGTAAGCTGCGATAAGGAGCGCTTACCAACACCTCAGCATGAAGTATGACTGCAGCTCCGGGCACAGATCTCTGCAGAATGGCTGAGTATTACGGAAGCAGTGAGCAGTTACAGGAATAGATAAGGTCTTACTTTAATAGTATATTTATACAGCTATAAGAAATAAATTTATATTAATGCTTATTTACAGACACAATTTGCTGTGGTGCAGGGAGAATGCCTGTCAGAGGTGAGACAGTGATTAGTGTCGCCTCCCCGCTCCAGGGCTGGTGGTTTGATTCCCACCTCTTGTTCGGCATGCATGTGCAGGCTCTCCTGCTGTGCAGGTTCCCTTCTGGTACTCCTCTTTCCTCCAGAGGTAAGAAAAAAAAAAAAACCACGAAGCTAGGTGAAACGGTGTCTCTAAATCACCCACAGTGCCTGATAGTGTGTGGCCTGTGATGGGATGTCATACCACACAGGCAGTCTCCCGGCTCATGTCCTGCACTTCCCGTGATAAGCTCCAGACTTACTGCCACCCTGCACTGGATAAGCAGTGTGGAAAATGGGTGGGTGTCAGCTGGTTAGAACCGCAGCCGATACAGTGTTCTCCATGATGCACTTGCAGGGTTCGTTTGAAACAAACCTCAAAATTAGAAGCAGGTATTCTGAGGGGGCTTGCTGTTATCTTGGCTCAGATTACCTGGTCTAGTTTTTGCATTCATATTTCTATGCCGTTTCAGGATATCAAATGGGCAGCGTCAAAAACATCATAAAACTTTGATGGTGCCATTATCATCGCCGATCAAGACCATTGACCTTAATCTAGCTTTACTGAATGTACGTCTTAATATAAATAAAAAGAATGTATTGCTTCCAGCCTGGCCACTGGATTTCATAGAAAAATAATAAGATTCAAGAGGTTTATTCGTCACGTACACAGTCGTACACATACAACACGTAGTGGAATGTAACCCTTGTCACTCCGAGCAGCTGTGCATGATAACAAAATATAGAAAAAAAAAAGGAAAAATAATAACATAAAAAAATATATTAAATGATCAGCTGTACATAATCTATACATGGTAAGAGGTATTTTGCTGTGCAATATAAGTGCAAGAGGCCTGAGGTATGTGCCAACAATTTGGATGGTGTGAAGCAACACCTAGAGGCACTGAGACTTGTCCTGGTTTTGGAGCCTTATGACTTGGGAGAAAAAGCTCCTCCTTCTTCACGTTCTGGTCATAAGGCTGCAGAAGCATTTGCCTGAATTCAGCAGGCAAAACAGAGAGTTATTGGGGTGGGATGGATCCTTGGAGCTTTTTATTGCTCTGGTCCTACAGTGGCTGTTGTAGATATCTTGTAGGGAGGGCAAGGCAGATCTGGTGCAGTGCTCAGCTGCTCTAACAACCCTCTGCAGGGCTTTGCATTCCTGGGCAGAGCAGTTCTCGAACCACGATGTGTTGCTCAGGGTGAGGATGCTCTCTATGGCAGCTGAGTAGAAGGTCTTTAGGACAGCAGGAGAGACCTTAAATCTCAGCTGCCTCAGATGGTAGAGCCTCTGCCTCACCTTGCTGACCAGAATACATGCATGTGTGGACCAGGTGAGGTCCTTCTGTAGGTGTAGGAGGTATTTGAAGGTGCTCACCCTCTCCACTGTAGCACCATTCATGTGGACAGGTGTATAAGAGCACTGCTGCCTCCTGTAGTCCACAATCAGTTCCTTTGTTTTGTTGACGTTCAGTTGGAGGCTGTTATCCTGGCACCACCTTTCCGGGTTCTCCACATCCTTCAAGTAGGCCGACTCATCATCATTAGAGATGAGGGTGAGCACTACTGTGTCATCAGCAAATTTCACATAGGAATTTGAGCTGAGTGTAGCTACACAGTCGTAGGTGTAGAGGGTGTACACAGTGGGCTCGAGACACAGCCTAGTGGAGCTCATGTTTGAGGGTGATTGCGCTGGATGCACAGTTGCCTACTCTCACCACCTGGGATAAGAAAATCCAGAATCTATTTGCTCAGCTGGTCACTCAGTCCTAGATCCCTTAGCTTGGTGAACAGTCCGAGGTGGACTATGGTATTAAATGTGGAAAATATGGGTGAACGCATTGGCCAGCTGGTCGGCGCAGCTCCACAGTACACACTCGGAGATGCCATCCGGTCCGCAGGGCCATGTGCACGTCGCATGCCGTCAGAGACACTGGGAATTCACCCCTGGTGTCCCCGCGCTGTGCTGGCAGGCTGTCTATGGACGGCTAGCTGTTCATATCAAACCGCGCGTAGAACAAGTTAAATTCGTCAGCAGACACAGAGACAACTGAGACAGAAGTTAAAATCAATGAGTTTCTCTACAGACTGAGATATTTGTTACATAAATCAGGTCACAGAAGGACACTTAGCTATATTAATAACTGGTAGAAATCAAAGATGAAAAAATTATACGTATATTAGTGTTTGAAAAAAGTGAGTGGGGGTCAAACTGGTTTTTAGATATAAATGTTTAACACACAAGTACCCAGGTATGTGGACGTGACAGTTTCTGAAGTGCTTAATGGACCAGTAAACTAAAAATATAGGTATAGTAGCTCATTCTACTTTGACATGTGGAAGAGGTTATTATTATTATTATTATTATTATGCTTTATTCGAATTGGTAAAATAATTCAAAACATAAGAACAAAAGAAACAAAAAACTCCAGAAGTGTTGCATATAACAAATAGCCTATACATGCCAGGATTTTTAATGACTATGGGTCAAACCCAACAAGTCAACAGATATCATGCAAAATGCCAAATGAAAGATCTCAGTTCTAACGCTGCAATACAGTAACAGGAAGAAATCCAAACAGCATAAAAATACAGATATAAATATACACAACTTCTGGAAAGAGCATGACAGGTTCACGCCTTTCTATCCCGTTCCCAATCTCCTCCTCAGCCTAGAGTATAAGATGCAGACTGGTGTTTTGGCTAAAAAAAATATTCGCCTTTAATACATATTTAATGTCCAAAGAGAGATAATTCCAGAAAGCCGAACGCATTACGAGACAAAATGCACATTGCATATTACAAACCGCGTCAAACAACATAACTCGAAAGCTTCTCTTGAACTAAAATGCTGAAAAAGCTTTTTCACTAGGGCAACTTTTATTAAGATCCTATCAAAAGGGATCAAACATTACATGATGGACCAAGAGAACAAATTAAAATAAATGGATATCTGTCAGACTTTATTACTCTATTACTCACAGGATGAGACAAGGTTGCCCCCTACCCTCCAAACCTAAATATAGAGCCACTTGCCCAGAAGATACAGGACAAACTCTATGACAAAGGATCATTTTACTGTACAAAGGGAGGGATACAAGACAACACTAACTAACCAACATGTTAGTTTGCCAATGAAATTCGTAGATTATTATGTTTCATTTGTGGGTTATGAGCCAAATTTCCAAGGGAAAAAACAAGTTCTAGCTTTACTCAAATAACGTAAGGAGATCCCAAATGACAAAAAAGAGGGATGTCTTTACCCAGACGATCTCCACACGTCTCAACGCAAAGCTTAAAATAATCCAAGGTAGCAAGCCAGGTGGAAAGTCATTGTGGTATGCCAAATGAATACCCCCAACCCAAATTTAGGCATTACTCAGTGACAAAGACTTATGGATACATACTAAATATGAGGATGAGGCCCTTGCTAAATTATATGGAGTACAGACAGGAATGAGTCCCACCAAAATGGCACAGCAAATACTGTAAAATACTTCAGCAGTGTGCCTATGCTTGAGAGTTTAAACCAAACAGGGTTGAAAATAGATTTAGAATGGCACTGTGTACTAGGATGGATAAGGCAGAGAGGGATAAATATATAGCATTTGAAAGAGAGATACAAGTTTTCAAAAGGTTTTTTCTTTTTGTTTTAATCTCCAAATCCCCCTGGCATTAGATGGGGACACTGCGTTACTCTGAAGCGGAAAGCATGCCACCACACAATGGGATGGAGTCCAAACATCGCAGATCCCCAGTCTCTAGCCTCTGTCCCATACTCTGGGAAGCCCCCAAAACAGGGTCTCCCTGGGCAGACATACAAGGCACTGTAGGATATTTTCGAAATGTGTTTCCTCTTTTAATCAGACGTATTACACATTGCCAAATTATACGCTTTCTCGAGGGGCGATGACAAATATCTATGAGGAATCATTTTTCCCGAAAGCAGGACAAGTTTAAGATGGCAGCTACTTCCTGGCCTATAAAAAATGACTGGATCTGGTTAACAAAATTAATTATTTAATGGAAGAATTGGCATTTCAACATTCTTAGCAGATTACAACAATCATTTATGATCGGATATTATTTAGATTCAGAATAAAATGAAAGGCTGTATGCATGACTTTTGATCTCTTTGTTAACTTACTGTGATGTTCTTCTCATAAAAATACATCCTTTGATTCCTTTTTATTAAGAAAAAAAACCTCGCAAAAACATGAAAAGGTGAAGAGACATATGTCTGAAACCAGATGTGTTTCTGAGGCCAACCCTCGAGGACCCCAGACGCTCCACGTTTTCACCCTCTCCCAATTCCCTGAGAGTTGGGAGGAAGCAAAAATGCGGACCGTCTGAGGCTCCCCGAGGACTGGCTTCAGAAACACTGTTCTATGCACGTCTGCAGTAACTCTGATATTTGACAGTGTGGCCGGTATTTTAAGTGTTTAAGTGAGCAAATCTCCAGTCTGGCTTTAACATGGTATCAGCCTCGGCAGGTCGCTGTCTGCAGAGGGCCAGAGGGCCCTGCGGTGGGGGTGGGGGGGGGAACACTCATGAGCAGGCCCATCGCTGGCAGGCTCGCAGCTTGAGGAAGTGCTGCGCTGCGCCCCCCAGAGAAGGCCACAGTTAAACATGCCCTTCCAGCTGTTTAAGAAGGGCATTATCATTGTTTGGTGCACTGCAGAGAAAGCGGGCATCTGATTCTGCTGCCCGCCAGCTCCATCAGAAAATTGGCAATGATGGGAAGAAAACGCGACGAGGTGAAAACGTCGAGTCATTTAAGTTCCAGATTTTCATAAATACACACAGAATGGTTTTATGATAGTCACACCCTGTCCAATATTAAGAGGTTAAACAATACAGAGTCCATTTACTGTATTAAACTTAAACTGGAATAACAGTACTGTTGACTACAGAAACTACTTTGAATTTAGGAATAATACTTATATATGAGAAGTCGACAGGTGTTTAAAAAGCAATGGCTTTGGGGGTAAAATAGAGCTGCGTTGTGAAATAAACCACACAATTTATAAATAAAATACTATTTATAATATATAAACTTGTTTGCATTATATGCATCTATAAAATAATCCCTGACTTTACAAACACATGCATATAAAAACAAAAACATGGTAACAAATGACTACAACAATGTACAACAACTTGGTACAGTATAATAACTACGTTGCCATTTCTAAACTTAAGTATATATTTACGGGTTGACTGTAGCAGAAATGTCACATTTCCATCCCTGGCACGATTTAGCGTCACACTTCACTTAGCGCTGGTTAAACACCTTACTGTGAAAATATATTCCCAGAATACGGTGCTACTGGGGCCACTGGCCATATAATTGCATCGCAGATAGCTGGGCATTTTGCTGACAGAAATAAGGCACAGCTGTTTCCATTCTGAAATTAATTGTTTCTGGATGTGCTTCAGAGAAATCCATGGCATCTAAGTATATAATAAGGTTAAGTGTTTTAAACAATTTGGCCACAGACTTGTTTCCACAATACATAATTCTATCATTCAGTCTACTACCTCAGTCAATGGCGTATGAAATTACATATTTGTATATTTGCTTGTACCTAAGGTGGAATTATGTCAGCCTCTCTGCTACACTGGTGCATTGAAAATGGCTCCTGTGCTAGCTTTATGTTTGCATAATCACATAGCTCATGCTTTCCTAACACACATATGGTCTGGCATAAATGACTGTAATGCCATTTGCCTCCCACAACCTTAAAACAGCTTAACAATTGTTTTGAACCTTAAACATAATTTAAAATTAACGTTAGCTTAGTAATGCTGTCTGTAGCCGCACACGCCGAGGGTAGTGAGCTTTCATCCCACATCTGGTTTATACTGTTGTTTATACCGTTTCGCTCTGGGTGTCCAACCATGTGATTTTCTATTAAATGCCCATAGCAGGTGTCCTGTATGGGACTGGTATAGCATCCAGGGTGTCCCCACCTTTTGCCATGAGCCTTTGGCAGTACACAGCATGCAGCTTGATGCATTAATTCTGGTTTTCTATATAAAGTGTAAACCAAGGGGGTTTCTAGCTATTGAAAAAATCAGGGGTTAAATCGGGATTACCTGGGGGGGCTTGAGTTTAAATTTTTTTTTTTTTTTTGAAGTAAGACTGTCATCGGGAGTAAAATACTGAGAGCTACAGCCATGAGTAACCGGACGCAACGACACCCATGCTATAAACTCTAACAACTTTAGTAAATGTGACCATAATCCCAGTCTTGAGGGTCTGTCTCAGTGTTACTTGCGGTGTGTTCATCATGCAAAGAGACAAATGCAATTTTACTTGGATCCCATTTTCTGTCACTGCAGGATCCAATGATTA
Organism: Cyphomyrus plagiostoma; assembly: GCA_019775915.2. Lineage (NCBI taxonomy): Eukaryota > Metazoa > Chordata > Actinopteri > Osteoglossiformes > Mormyridae > Cyphomyrus > Cyphomyrus plagiostoma. Next base: position 10,402,257 of record JABFEA020000044.1, read on the forward strand.
GTTTCTAAGTCCAGGTGATAGATGCCAAGAGCAAAGCCTCGCTACACCCATCTGCTCAGTCCCAACTCCTGCACCCTCCCAAGAAGGTATCGGGACTTCTGCTCTTTTTACATTTCTGAGGTTTTTATGCAACCAGACCCACAAGCTCTCAATATCCCCGCCTTTCTAACACCAGGCAAGTACACTTATTATTGCACTTTATCATTCAACGGAATGAAAGGTGAATGAAATTCAAAATGGACTTTAAAATGTACTCTTAATAAATGCCTTTAGTGTGTCTTACAGATTTCAAACCTTTGCTTTGTGTGCAGCTAAGCTTTTCTAGACTACTGCACTATTATTACAAGCTGAGTTCATTACCTTTCCCAGGGACACAACAATATGGGCCTTTTGGGATTAAACAGGGGATGGGAAACAAGCAAAGTATCAATAAAAGGGGTGTGCAAAACCACAATGCATTATAATCACAATGAGATGACAATTACAGCAGGTGTGGAAGGGCTATACACCATACATACAGCTGTGATCAGCTGCATTGGTAATAACAAAGATCAGTCAAAACCCAGAACATCAGCAAAATGGCAACCGGTACCAGAAAAGGTCAAATCAGCAAGTAAAGTCAAAACCTAGGAGGCCAGAAATACAGAAGATCACATGAACCGGCAATAGCATGGAAAAAGGCAGTATCACAGTGGCTGCAGCCCCTCTCCTCGCAGCATTGTTTTAGAATACAGAAAACGGGTATTAACCCTTATGGCGGATGTCAGGGGTGTGGCCAGGTGAAAAACCTGGCCCGAGGATTCCGGACCGGAGGGGGTTTATGCGATACAAGACAACCTGGAATAGAACACGAAGAACTTGAATCGAAAGAAAGGAAAAACGGATCTGCACACAGAACGCAACAAGGGGAACCCTCTGGTTCTTAAACGCGAGGCCCCTGGCTACGATTAACCTGCTGAAACACTTTATTTCACATTTTAGCTTCATCGCTTATACTCTCCTCTAAAGCACAGGTGTCAAATTCCAGTCCTGGGGGGCCAGAGCCCTGTGTAGCTTAGCTCTTTCCCTGTTCCACCACAAATGATTCAGCTCAAGAGCTGTGTGGTAATTAATAAGTTGCAAGTTGAATCAGGTGTGTTAAATGAGAGACCCAAAAATGTGCAGGGCTCCAGCCTTCCAGGGCTGAAGTTTGTCACCCTTGCTCTAGAGCAATTTATAATTCTTAATCATCAGTACAGCTGGATGTGCTACCGGAGCAGTTCAAATGAAGCACATCATTTAGGAGAACCACAACGGGCTACATCCAACAGCAGGAACCTTCTAAGGGGTGTGTCCTTAATCACAGACAGCAGGCACTGAAGGATCTCTGCTTTTCATAAAGAAGTATGCAAACTGCTTTGAGCGTGTCTGCTCCAGCAGTAACATGTGGATCATTCCTTATGCTTCCCCGCCATTCATTAATACAGCCAGTCTTCCAGGCCCCGCCCACCCGTGGCCTCCGGGCAAAAGCACGGCCGCGAGCTTGTCAGTAGCTCATTTAAGAGTACTTATCATGCTGGAATGGGGTGGGAAAGGGGACGGCACTTTGTCACCGGCCTGCATGGGCTCTGAGGTGTGCTAAATGATTAATGATGAACTTCGTATTGCCCTCACACACAGCACCAAGAAACATACATGCTGGCGCACCGTTAACATGAAAGCTATCCTTCGTCAAAAAGATGTTCATGGTTAATAATATTTTAGTTAATAAATTTTATAATTAATAAATGTAAAACATCGATTTTCCATATTGTTAATCCAGCACAAGGCCGTTGTTGGTATTTGGGGTTTGCAAGTCTGAAAGTGTCAGACTTAATATTGGTGCTGAGAAACAAAGCAGAGTTGAAACAAAACTGCAAACTCCAGGATCTCAGTCATCGATGAGGCGTCATGACAGAGCAGTTTAACCTAAGTGCATTTTCTCAAATGCCATATTAGGTTTTTATGATTTGTTTTCCATTCATGTTAGTTTGGTCAGCTCATGGGATAAATCACATGTTTATTTCAGTTATCCATGCATGCTGAGTTTTATTCATCGTGTGTCGGCCTTCCAAGAATCCGAAAAGGGGATGGAGCCCATCCCACCAAGCGTGGGACACAAGGTCACACTGCATGAGAATTTTTGTTAAGAAGCCACAGAAGAGAAGGGAGGTGGGTATTTTGTTTTCTGGCTGGAAGATCACATTCACCTTCAATAACCGCTGAGTACCCAAAGGCCTGTGCTAACCACAACCAATTCTAACAGGAATGGATAGGAATAACTGTTTTTTAAAGGTCTAAAATAGGAAAGTAAAAATTGTTTACTGAAATATTTACTAAACTACTTAGGAAATCTAAAGGCTGTATTATAGGACAAAATTAGATGACCTGCTCATCAGTCATTACAGTCTATTCTGGTCTGTCCATTATGGCAACATTTTTTTTTCTGTCTATCGACTTCTCTATGATTTGTGGGATGTTGCTTTGAATCACGAAAGCGTGAATATTAAACCTTATCTGTGAAATGTGCTCCGCTATTAGAAAACACGATGCCATGTTGTACCAACTCCAAAATGCTTAACTGAGTGATAACAAAAATCAAAGGGAAAATATTATATTTAGCTCTAAATCCAGTACACGGTTGTGTTGAGCCTGGGGCCTTTACTTTGGGCACAAGGAAGAGAAGACCATGGATGGGATGCATGCTGAACTGCTTTAAAATACCTAAGGAGCAAAGGTATACCCTTCTGCATCACCCTCTGCATCCATAAAATCCTCACGCCATAGCACCTCCACGCTCTCAGAAGAGAACCAGGTACCAGTCAGCAACAACAGGAAGAGCTCTGACAATAAACAGCAGCAGCAACAGTGCAATTCCAGCAGAAGGACGTTTCTCCCCCTTCTCACCAAGACATATTTCACAAGTTTTACAAGCCCATAAACCCCCTCTGTGGATTCAGGATACAAAAAGAGAGGAAACAGGAGGCGCCGACAGCGATCTCTGCAGCGAGGAGGTTCCGGACAGCCGCTTCACGCACCAGCGCCGGAGAGCGCGCTGCAGCGGGTATGGCGCTTCCCAGGTTACCAGCGTCGGCGCCACTCATCCTGGCCGCTCCCGCCGTAATCCCCACGAGCGGCAGGTGCGGACGGGCGACTAATCCGCCACTTTAATCCACTCTTGAGTGACAAATTTACCTTTTTATTACTGCCAGCGGGAATGAACCCGTTGTTTCAAAGGCGCCCGGAGCTGCGCAAATGGCAGCCTCCAAATCGCACGCGGGCCATTCGGAGGAATTAGCGTGCTTCCGGGAAGCCGCGACAGCGTCAGGAGTCCCAGGCAGCCCTTTCAGATTAACAAGCAGCCATTTCATGATTCCACAGTCATCAGGACTTCAGAATCACAAGGCAATTACTTAGGAGTTAGGGCCCAGCAATGCTTAATTAAGGGAAAAAATTATTCGGAGGATGGATATTTGATCATTCTAAAAAACAAATGGCCAAGCATTCAAAAAAGGACTTTGAAAATGAAAATATAGTCTACAATAGATTCACCTACATTTAAATCACTTGCACAGTTGGGTAGAATTACTAATATGTTTTTGTCTTGGGGCATAAAATTATCACATCATAAACAACAATTAAATCATTGGCTTTTCAATTAAATTTGGTAGAGGGGGAAAAATAGCCTTTGCAGTGATGGAAAAAAATACCCTTAAAATGACATATCACATTCATAGGATGGCCATCTGCATCGTTTTAGCTGCGTGTTACTGTTATTAGACTAATTAGACAGAAAGTGAATAAAAGGTTAGGCAATTAACGGCACAGCAGCATAAAAGAGGGGGGGGGGGGGAGATAACAAGGCAGGTTTATTCTCCTCTCCCGCTAACTAAAGTGTAGCTTATTCTGAAGGTTTGAGAAGCCACCTCTGATCTTTCATGCACACTTCACTCTAAGCCCTTCATTTCATATTGTACTGTTCCCATCGCTAGATCAATGACTGATGTCCTTCCCCGTGATATGCCAATTAATTTCAGGTCAATAATAAAGCCCTCACGCTCTGACACTGTCCCACTGTATCCTGTGATATGGCAGGATTTTCAGGGGGCCCTCACATTGGCTGGAATAATTTTTCAGCAAACTATCTCCCCTTTGCCTGTTGAGCTGCCTTCTTCGAAGCAAATCTGGATGCAAACTCCACCACACACACCAGCCAGTGACCTTCCATCCTCCTCGATCAACATACTGGGGCCTTGTGTCGCCATGTCTTCCCCTGCCCATGGTGAGTTTAAAAAGCATAATACGAATGTAACGAGCAATCATTACCGCGGAATCGGTAGCCGCTTCTTTAAAGGGCCTGCTGAACACAGGATGAAATGAGTAATTTAACTGGCTTTCATTGGGACCAGTTTTCCAATAACTCTTTGCTTTATGTGACTTGGCGACTCATAAAATTCACCTTCCTTAGTGTAAGATCCAGGGCAATAACTTATTTACGTTTAAAGTTTTTCCTTCTGAGGCTTTGTTAAAAGAATGGGGGAAGGTTTTACTTAGCAGTAGGTTCCATTACTGCATTTAACACCTTACTGCATTTTTGCTCAATATTCAGTAACCTTTGTCAACAAAAAAACACATCTACAGTACTGTGCACAGTCAAAGAAAGTGCTTAAAGCTGTTCATCTGGGTAGTGACTATATATTTGCTTAAAAAAAAAAAAAAAAAAGACAATTTAGCATTCGAACATAAGGAAATCTACAACTAATTTAAAATAAACCAGAATTTCTTCTGATCTCCAAAAAGCTACTCATATCTCGCTGGATGGCTAGATGAACAGCGCTTCAGTTCCCAAACCTCTCCTTGGGGGCAGCTCAGCCATTCCATGTATTCATTAAATTTCACCACCAGGCCACTTAATTAGGTAAATAACTCCATAAGATATTGATTAGCCAAACAAGGTGAGGTAGTGGTCGACACATGGGTGCAGGGCTGTGTGACGTCACTTAACTGAGATATGCGCAGAAATCACCGGGGCTTTCAGTAACGGGTGTAAAAATTTATCCAGGTGCCGGATGTTCAGTCCTTTACAGAAGTTTACCAGTGCCAACAATTTGATAAGCAGATCAGCAGTACGACTAAAATATTAATGAGATGATTACTGTGACACAGAGTGACACCTAAAAGCTACGAGTCTGTAAAACCGTGGTGCATACTTATGTTTATTAAATTTGGTTAGTGGAGCATGCCACATGTTACTGTTTTAATACATCATGGAAGCCATAAGCACTGAAGTGGTGGTGAAGAAAGGAACAGCTCAGCCACAACGTTTTTGTGATATTGTGGATAAACAAGGTAAAACGACGTCGGTGGTGTGATGGTACATTTTGCAGTTTAAAAGGTACCTACAATAAAGCTCCCTTTTGCCACTTGTAAATGGTAGTAACTCATTAATAAAAATAAAACAGTGTTATAACTTAAAATTGTCTATAAATAATTTACAAAGTGTTACAACCTAATTAATAACCAGATTATGAACCATTCTTAAATCCTTTATATGGGTAGCCTTATCGTAAAGTGGCACTGTTTAAAATCGGACATGTTTTTTAAGCAAAAGAATATGCTGAATTCATGCACATCTAACCTTTGGGCATCACAATATTCTGCTCATTAATATTTTAGGCGCACTACTAATCTGCTTAATCAAACTGCGGCCATAAATTAACATCCGAACAGCAGCGAAAGCCAGCTTCCAGATACATTTTTACTACCATCCTCTAAAGCGCTGGTGATTATTGCACATGCATGATATAATTGCGATGTGATATCGTGCAGCTCTACATGCGTGTAATCACTGTAATGGATGGTGGCTGCAAATACTGGGGTGACTCTAGGAGAGGTTTTGAAATGGCTACACCGACACACTTTGACAGACACAATATCATAGTTTTACACCGTTCTACAACCTACGCAGATAATTTAAACATCACTTTCTTTTACTGCCTAAGACTTTTTCAAAGCTCTGTACATGTATACATTTACATATTCTCTTTCAGCTGCGGAATCCTGAGCAAGCAAACCTTAACGTCATCATCACCATCATCGTCTTAATCATCAAATTCCCTTCCATTCTCCTGGTAAGGATCACAGTGGCAGGAAGCCAAGCATGTCAGGCAAACCTCTTCCTCCGCGGCCACGGACTCCGACTTTTCCTTATCAAGCCAGATAAATTCCCCCTGATGTGCCCTGAGCCCATCCTGGGGCCTCTGCCCAGGGGGTCGTGCCTGCAGCGGCTCGTCAGCAGCTGACCAGGTGGCATCCTTAAAAGACTTCCGGATTTCCACAAGCACACCTTTACCCATAAAAAATTCTGCTTGCCACTGATCATGAATCAACCACTTTAACTCAATCCCACATTGGTCAGGAAAAAGAAAAAAAATCAGTTCCTCTGAAAGCTTTATTGGAGCTCTGAAAGGACGATGGCTTTCTTTCACTTATTCTGTATTCACAAGCCTGTCACTGACAATGCAACCTATGCAGGAAACCAGCGACATAGCTATCAAGTAGAAAATGAAACACAGAAGCATATTAACCCCAATGGAAAACAGAAAACCCTTAAGAAGTGTTCCAGCGTATTTGTGTGCTTGTTTGTTGATTAATCTTGAGCTGATAATGTGCATGTTCGAAAGGTTTTTTTTTCATTATTTTAATTAACCAAATGAATGCACAGTATGCTCTATTTCTTTAGAGAATAGTCTAGTTTGATGGATACTAAACCATTTTGGTTTATGTCATGTATGGATGGTAACAATACAAATTGTTTTCCTGAGGAACATTCTTGTTCTCCTTTAAATTAGGCCTCTCAGTCTTCCTATGCAAGACAGCTCATTGAAGCGAACTACAAAAATAAACTATCCACAAGCCCTACTGAATCACACACCTGCCAAATATCTTTCTGTAAAGGTGATTACAATTTTTTTTTTGTCAGAGGGGATTAACTGAAGCTTCGTTGTATAGTTACTTGGTAAATTGGAGTCTGTGCCGTGAGTTACAAGGACCCAGATAAAAAGCCATAAAATGTAAATCTTTTTTTCCAGGCTGGTGGAGACAACAGAAGCGCTATTATGGCAGCTGATATCTAGACTAATAAACAGATCATTACGGGTCATTTCCCTTTCAGACACAAAAAGCAACCGTCTTCACTATAATCAACACATTCAAGGAGGGGGAAAAAAAATCCACTCTGACGTGCAGTCAGCAAGAACGAGTCCAGTGCTCAGACCCTGCATCTCAACTGAAAGGTATTGCAGTGAGACAATCATTCTTAAACAACCATGATCTGAAGTCATTCCTCTTCCACAACTTAGTTTGGGTTCTAGACTGTCTTAAAAGAAGAAAAAAGAACTCTCATAAGATAGTCAGCTTGTTCTGTGTGACTGCTGAACTAACATCTATTTCTTTCCTTGAAACAGTAAAGATGTGTGAGATCCCAGAGCTCTCCTAAACAGCCAGGGTTGTGTACCATCTTATACGTCCATATGATACATATTGCCTATGTACTGTTGTGCTCTGAATGGGATGTTTACTCTGTCCCCATCTAGGCCAGACAAGTAAACATGCTGCAAAAAGAACATCAGTAAAGGAGCATCTCAAGGTAACTACCCAGTAATAACTATTAATACTGCGACATCTAACAGCACATGGAGGGAAGAAATCCTATTATCTGTGATATGTAATATGTTTGAGAGCATAAATAGGGCGCATGGTAAATGGTAATTGCTTTAGACGATAAAAATAGACAGTCCACTTTACATTCCATGTCATGCTTGCATCTGTGGAGTTTGATCAGTGGGAATGGAAGCAGCGTGGCCAGACAACTGGGAACGATATCGGAAGTAAATTACTAGTTTATGATGAAACATTTTCAGAGAGCCTCCGGAGTAGACCCCCAAAGGCCCCGCTGAGCATAAGGGGATGTTCATCAGTTGCTTATTAATAAAAGTACATTTTAAACCTGCCGTCAGAATTACATGCTGTAAAATGGGGTCAGGAATGCATTCTCTGAGTTCTTAGAAATAATTAAAAGCAGTGGGGCCACAGGAAACTGTATGCATTTGGGAAGGAATATTATGTCATCTTCTGCTATCTAAAGCAAGTACATTTATAATGTTTATATTACGTTTCCATTTGGTATTTTTAATGAAATGATGTTAATGAAAGCAGAAGTATCCATTATCCATTAGCACAGCACCGGACCCTTTCTGCTATGCTAAAAGTACAAAAGAAAGAGCAAAAAATATATGTCGTAAAAATATACAGGGATGCTGCCTTCTAATCAATCAGAGAGGCTAATGTGCAGCTAATGGCTGCACGTCTTTGTAAATCACGTCACCTAATCACGTCACAAAAGGCCACTTCAGCAAAGCAGGCCGCGGCGTTTCCTTTGATTTGGCGCAGGAGTGAGAGGACCCAGTCGAAGATATACAGATGAATGGCGCTTCAGTGCTGCCAACGTGCCAAAGAGCGAGAAAGCAAAATTAATAAAGGTGCCGCGTCAAGTGCAAGCTAACGAGAAGGACTCCATGTCTCTGAGCTTGCCGTTCATTAAACCGTTTTAACCCGCTATGCAAAACACCTGCAGGGGGAAAAGGCAGTTTTGCACCTGCTTAATTACGTGACGCTTCCGACAGCAAATCACGGCTGCAACTCCAAACCAAACCGGCAGTCGTGGGGAAACTAGCGGGCCCCGGAGAGGCTGGTAATTAGCAGGCCGCATAGCCAGCATTCCAGGTGTTGTTCGCGCCGGACGGTGCCTCTGACCTTCCTTCACACTTATCAGCTGTATTACTACTGCCGTCTCGTAATTACAGCTACAGCTGATGTGGCCACCCCACCCGTGCGCCTCAACCATTCCGATCGACAAAGGGGAAATATTTATTCCGTAATGGGCTCCCTCGGCACGATCCCATGCTGAATGCCATCTGTACTGCGCCCGCCCCACCCCGTGTGAAGAAGCTAGGGAGATCATCAGAAAAGTCCAATGGAAAAGTACAAAGAAAACAACTCTGCTAATTAGCGTTAAAGACGCAATGTCGGTGTGTCCTGTTAGCAGGCTTATTCTGACCTCCAGAACGTGATTTCCACACCTCCGTCAGAAGAGAAGAATCTGGCGTGCGCCTTCGATTCGACCAAGTACCGTTCAAGAAAGTTTTCTCTGACCTCAATGAAGGAACATTAATTTAAAAATGCCCGACCATCCACCTTCCATCTGCTTATCCAGTAAAGGGTCATGGGGGAGATATACAGTCGAGAATGGGCAGCCCACCGTAGGAAACATACATGCACACACTCATACACTATCAACAACACTGCGGCCCCAATTCTCATAAGTACGTCTTTGGCCTGCTGGTGAAAAGCAGAGTACTTGGGGGAAATCCATGTGACATGCATACTCCGCGACACACACACACACACACACACACACACACACACACACACACACACACACACACACACACACACACACACACACACACCACTTCTAAGCATATTTTATGATATTCAGTTTAAAAGCTTTCTGCCAAACGAGTTCTGAAGCAGGGAGCTTTTGCACTGTATATTTAATATCATTCAAAAGAGAAAAACACCAAAACGTTTTCCCTTGAAATAAAAAGGAAGCAAAATGATTATATAATTATATATTTTCCGTTGTCTCTCGGCTTTTTTTTTTTTGTCCCCTGTAGGGTATTAAAACAAATTACTCCATTTCCTACATTTACAACACAACTTTTTCCATGAACCGTCCTTATGAATGTCTAATGAAAATAAGCAAACCGTATCGAGTACCACTGAGACTTTAAAACACAACACTTACAACACAACATTACCTCTAAACTCTCCTTCTGAATGTGTAGTGCAAATATGCAAACTGTATTATATACCATTTGGGATTTTACAACACAACATTTACAACTCAACATTTCCCACAGACTGTCCTTATGAATGTGCAGTGCAAATACATAAACTGGATTACGTACCATTGGGACTTTCCTCATCAATGGCTACGATAGTGGCAGGGGGCCCCGCCCTGGAGAGTTTACATTCTGAAAATGAAGAATAAAGAGAAAATACACATATTTCAGTGCACTCTACATAATAATTCTCTAAAAACTCTATATTTCTTTCAATGCAATTTCATTGTAACACGCAGCAGAACTATATGGTTCAGCCTCCATTATAAACCACCCCCCCATATAACTCTATCCCATACCCATTGTATGGTGATAATTATGTTTATTGCAACATTTCTTACACATTTTCCAGAGTTATCAAAAACACAACCATCGTTGTTTATATCAGCCAGACTGCCTGTAGCCATTGTTGTATTTGTCTACCATATGCAGGTTGAGCAGCCATATTATTACACTGGAGAGTCATTGACAAAGTCACATTCCCTGTGTGTGACCATACTCGGCCAATAAAGCTTATTCTGATTTCCCACAAAGCCACCCCAGGGAACTGAAGGCTTTGTGCCTTGGCCTTGTGCCGCGTGGGACGGGGTTAATTTACAGCTAGAGTCAGTTCAGAGCAAGAGAAAGAAGTGACAGTGAAGAAATAGGAAGAGATCTATTATCTTACCCTCATACTGCCAGTCTGGAGTCAAAGTTAGTGACGATCAGTGGGAAGAGGAGAGGCAGCGGTAGGATGGAAGAGAAGAGAAGCATGAATTGTTCATCCATCCAGTGATCAGAAGATTGTTTTTAAAGATAACAACTGTCAGCTTAAAGTGTAAAGCATACAGCAGGCAAGAGAGCAGGAACATTAACACTTCATTTGCTTCATAAATGTAAAACATTTTGATTTATTAAGAATACAGTCCTAGTAGTCTTACATATGAATGTGCATCAGAGCAGTCCTGAACTTGCACTATCCCATGTCTGGCGGTAAATACGTACTATAGCATATACATTATTCCTAGTGCAAAATAATAGATGAATGACAAACAACAAACACTTTTTTGAGCAAGTTACTGGTAATCTGTGCAAGGTAGTTAGTTAAACACAACACATAATATTGCGCTTCAGTACATAATGGAGACCTCTTGCAGAAAGGGTGCTGAACATTTTATATTGTAGGCGTGGAGGCCAATCCAATGACACGTTTAATGGAAGGTGGACTGATGTCAAGGGTTTGGACAGTTCAGGCTCTGGAATCCTTTTATTCTCACACAAGAACTCATTCATTAAGCCACAACATGTAGTTATTCAATCCAACAGCACAGATAACTCACTGAAAGCCTCAACATGGTCCTCATGTTTTTCGTGGTACTGTCTCTAGAAAGATCGATAAAAGTGTGGGTTGGTGGGAACGCACTGTGCTGTATGTCGGAGCCCACATTAGATATCCAAAGGGCTAAATTTCATTCCACTGCTTCCACTTGACTGCTTGGAGACACATAGACCTTCACAGGAAATATATGAGGGTGATGGCCCAGCACAAATCACACAAAACGGAAACTCTAATGTCACGGAATTCGAAGTAATGAAGATCGCTGGCAATGGGTGGGAACGGATTTCCCTGACGATTCGCCACATTAAAAGGGTTATCTATGCCTGTGCTCCACCACCACTTTCTTATGCCTGGCAGACTGCGACACTGATAAAAACAGGGACATTGCTCCTTGAAACAAAATGCTCAAAAAAATTCCCCATAACAGAGACGCTCCCCCCTCCCCCGGTTACAGACGGGTCAGCCTGACTCAGCTAACAGCGGGTGATGCAGGTTATGCTGGACTGCAACAAGATGTTGTGTCTAGGGCATAAATACACACACGGCTTCAATCTCAGAATGAATTTGCATCGATTATCCAGCTGAACCTCTTTGTGTCGTGCATCTGATAAAGGATCTCTGTTTAACATCCCTGACATTCTACACCCTTACTAGCCAGTTGTGTCATTGACATCACAATGGTTGCCAAAACTGAAACCGCTCTTATCAAATATGCATATGGGAGATGCTTTTGCAACGAGGACGGTGCATGAACCGAAAAGGAACAAACGCACAAACCGTAGTCACATGTCTATGGAGCCCAACACAGAAATAATTTCAATTAAGCCGACAAAATGTGCACTTTGGCACCGAGATGACCCAATTTTTCGCATGGCAATTAAAAGCATACCATGTCTGCAGTTCACTCCATAGAAAGCATTTCAAGAGTACACATGATCACAGTCTGGGCACCACCAGCAGAGCTCACATCAAGATCAAACCCTATTATCTTCACACTAGTCCTTCCAGTGCACAGACAGTGCCTGCGGTGGTAGATCAAACTGCTCCCTTGTTTCCTTTCACAGAGCAAAAAAAAATAAAGAGAGGCACGTCTTTTCAATGGCGCATGAAGAATCCCGACATCAGGATTCTCCCAGAAAGTGCACACATTCTGGCTAAGAAAGCAGCCCCTTGTAAACACACACAGGACCACCAAATGAAAGATTGCAAACGTCTCCCTCATTGTAAAATGACTAATATACAACAGTCACATAACAGATGAGTCCCAACACTCTTGAGTCTGTAATGGACTCCTATGCACTGACTGCTTTCTGCTATCATCCCTATCCCAGCAAGAACCACAGTGCCGGGGCGAGGGCACAGATGAAAGAGGCTCGCTGAGTTTCGAGTTCACAGAGAGTCCTGTGCCCGTTTGAGCCTGTGCGCCCTTTGCAGTCTTCGTTGTCCCTGCCATGGGAATAAACTGTGCAGTAATTACACCAGTCTTGCCTACAGGCTCGAGCCTATCAATGATTCAGGTAGGACTGCTTTTAGCACGAACTGTAACCGTAGCAATCCTTGTGGAAACACAAGAATACGTTTTAAATGCCCTTGTCAACACATCTTTAGAAAAATTACAATGTATCCGAAGATGTATGCCTGGAGCCATACTCATCTTCCAACAAACGAACCATGATCACACAAAGCCCGTAGCTGCTGTCCTCCATCAAGACATTTTCATTGAAGGCAAAATACTGCACTTCTTATTTCAACTTCTCTAGACTCCATATTCCAGAGTTGCTTCATTGCCTTCTTTGAGGGGACTGGAAGAATTACCACAAACCACTAACAATCTATGTGAGAAACACATAGAAAAGCCACATAAAACCTGACTGTTCGATTAAATGTTAATTAGCAGGATTATTCCACAGCGTTTCCGTGTCGCAGCAAAGTGACTTTTTTGTGGGTCCTGCTTCTTGCTGTCACTTTTCATCTCTGTTTACCCCACAATTCTTCAACGTTATACATGCCACAGACTGCCAAAGAACAATGCCACGATCACACTGCAATTACGCAACATTGTAAAACACGCAAACTAACACGGTAATTCAACGCTGCGTATCTATTTACACCACCGATCGCTTTCTGGCTTGTCGGCAAGGCCTGAGTTGGAGGCTGACATGGACGGGACGACGCATATCCTTCCAGCTCTACAATGTATAACAGGCTATATCCATCAGAGCACCATCTTACGGGTATAGGACAGGGGCAGTTAGCTACATCATCAAGGCAGCTAGAGCCACAGAAACCTTCAAACATATTACACACCTGTAATCTGTCTCATTACACCCTAAGCATGAGACCCGTCTAGGGTGACAATGATTACACCCAACACTGAGCTGACCCAGTATCAGAATGACAACACAGGGCGAATGAAGCCCTAATGGCCACATTCATGAACAGAGTGGAAGACCGGAAAGGATCCAACCACTCAAGTCCGCATCAGATGTGAGCACTGCACATGTGCTTTTGTTCATATATTATCTTAAACTGACCCACATGCTGGAATAATCTCTAAAACTGACGGCATACATGACCCTCTGATGCCTGCAATGACATTACCGCCGCAGAGCATAATCACCTCAGAAAGCAATAAGAAAGACAATGCATATAAATCTGAATGAATATGTACTAAAGCACACAGAGGAAAGGGCATACAAAAGCCTGCACTTTACGATAAAATCCTTACCCACATTGACAATGCTGGTCTTTTTGTTTAGATTACTGAGGAGCCTGATTCAATGGGAACAGGGTTAGTCTGCATGGTGCTTGGCACACTTCAGCTTGTGGCCGTGTTTGGATCCTCCGCTGAGGATTCAGTCAGTCACTTCAACAAGCATATAGACATCAAACACCACAGACACCACATAACAAGCATCTGCAATAATAATAGCCAGAACAAACCGGTCTGTCTTTACGGCACATACACCATGACAAAATCAAGGAGAAAATTTATGGTGTGGGTTCATCCTTAAATTCTGGCATGGATGCAACGCAGAATAATCAATGGGGCACAAACTATGTGTACAACCACAAGGATGAAATGGTGAAGATTAGCCTCCTTCACCTTCCAAACTACACCGACAGTCAACCAGCAAAGCAAGTAGATAATGTATTTGACCAAGTGACTGATAAATTACTTGTACACTATTTTGGTACTAGCTGAACACACCCAAACAGATACTAGTCCACCTCAGACTGAAAACATCAGCGATTAAATATTCTTACCATGATAATAAATGAAAAAATATTGCAAGGTATTTCTTCATTTCAACAAGCCAGATATAATAAAAATGTGTATATATATACACAAAATTAAACATTCTTATACACAATGAACATAAGTCAGTCACATACTGAATATCTGAATCTTACCTTGTCAGCAGTGCTGGAAAATGATACTGAATTTCATATTACGGGCACCTCAGAGTACAGGGTTTATTGATAGATGCAAGATTTATATGTTCACGGGCTGTCATTTAAACATAAAAAACTGCAGGTGACTGGTGATATGAACTAGCCTGGTCCAGTGAAAACCTGGGGTGTCTTTAACTTCTACAAGGGTGTGAATATCATTAGTCAGAGGAATCTCCACTAGTCAGAGGAATCTCCACTATATCTCCACAGATCTCCACTATTCTTGCTGAGACAGAAAGGTGAGCCTCCAGGGAGGGGAGCTCTGATGTCCAGGAACGGCAGGTCGCGGCAGGCAGCAGCACTGGCTAATGGACATGGAGCAGATCCATGCTCTCCTCAGGGAGAAGCCAAACTCTCCGAAGACCTTGTTCGTGATGCTGTTATGCTGAGCTGAAACTGCTCGACATTCATGCCCTAACCAGCCCGGGGATATAAAAAAAAAAAAAAGGGGTTGTTTGCTCAGGGATGCTTAAATCAAGCTGGTAACAAACCCAGCTTTGTTTAAGAGCATCCACTCATGACTCCCACACCTATTACTGTGTTCTGAAAGAAGATGAGAATGATAGGGTTGTTGGGGGGGGGGGGGATGAATGCGACATGCCCCGATTTACCCTCAGAGGGGCGCTGGCACGGCAGTGAGGACCGATTCCTGGGAGGTGAAAATCAGCTTGGAAGGATTTGCCACAAACAGGAACTAGCAGGTGCTCAGGCAGCCAATTCAGAGCCCAGTCAAGCCCTACATGATCTCGCTGATCGCAGTGCAGCTGATTAAACATGCCGCTACGACGGTAATAACCGGACAGTCTTTGATACCTTCCAGCGAGCCCGGATTGCACCAGGAAATTGTAATGCTAAACAGGTGCGCACATAAATGTTTAACGCCAGGCGGCAACAAAGGAAGATAAACTTCTGAATATAACAGGGCTCTGCGGCAGGGGTAGGTGGTACTGTGAGCACCTTGATTGTATGTGAGCAGTGTGGCACACAGACTGCTTTGTAGGAATTTTTAAGCAGGTGATGTTTGGTGAAAGGGTCACACGTTCCAATGCCAAGAAATGCGTCAAGTGCAGGAAATAGCCAGGGGGGAGGGGGGGCAGGAATGTGCCAAAGTGTTGCACATAAATCCACATACAGATCCTCCCACGGATTGGCAAAATAAAATAATGACGTCCAATAATGGCGGACCAGTTTTATTCAGAACATCACACTTTGATGGCCTGTAGTCTTTTATCATAATGGGAGGGAGGATGACTAGTTACTCCTCTAAGAACGGCACTTTACGAAACTACAAAACGCAAGAATATCTCCGGTGTTCTTCAGGACTGGCGGCTAGTCAGACAGGAATGTTTCGCGGCCAAACCAAAGATTTCACTAAACAAGCAGTTTACCGTTAAAACGATCCAGTGCAATCAGTGAAGTGCAGCCAGTGTAATCTGCCACCATATTATTTGGTTTGTAAAATTATGTTTTCTTTTCAGCATTTTTCTAGGGGGAACGTGCAGGTAAAAATGCGGTTACACGGCAGGGCTGCAGTTCGCTTGAGCCGTCGTGCCGTCACTTGATTGCAAAACTAAATTTAAAGCTATTTAATTAGGAGCAGGAAGAGGAAAGCTGGGTGATAGCGGCGCTATAAGTGTAGGTGAGTGCAAGACAACTTTCTGGACAGCCGCCATGTCCTTTCTGCATTTGGAAGCTTTGCTCTTAAGATTATCGCGGGGAGTAATGGCCACTGGCCATAAAATAGGCACATATAGACCCCGTCCCGGGTCCACCCCCATTGTAACATTGAAGGAGATGCCCCTAGCACAATCTGACCAATTGGCAGGGGATCGGCAGGGGGTGATAGATCTGGAGTGACCTGGCCACACAGGTCATGAGTCGGGGAAGTACTGTCAGAAATTCTCCGGTAATTGCTTCAATTCGGTTCCATCGTTACGTCACTTCATAATAAAAGCAGACAGATCCGTGCACATGCCCTGGGTCCCACTCAATGCTCATCGAAGACGTAATGTCCATTTACCGACATGAATTAGCCACTGCTGTACACAAATGATTCAATTTAATGCCATTTAAATGCAACATACTGTAACACCCATAAGCAACTTGTAAAATATATATCGTAATATGCTCAGTCTTACGGGAGATGTCACAAGGTATTAACAGATTGTAATAAGTCATGCAATGAGGTAATATGTGTCAGTTAAATTGTCACAATTAATGAAGTCTGAGTGATGCTCCCGTTTAATACAGAGGTAGTTCAGAATATGTTCATGTGATGCTCTTCACTGACATGGTGGAATGCAGTGCGCAGTCATTCGACCAACCGGAAACAAAACCCACAGCGTATGGATTACTCCAAATGTGCTTGTATAAGAACAGATTACTGCAAGAAACTTGTGTCTAGCTGCATTTTGAATGTACAGTACTAGTATATTCAATGTATGTGTGTGTGTGTGTGTGTGTGTGTGTATATATATATATATTTTTCACAGGATAAATTTAAGAACAGAAAAATTACTGAACATCCAAATACAGCCAGACACAAGTCTCTTTTGAGACCATAAGAACATTTATTCCGTTGTAAATCAAGTGGCAAAAGGTAAGATTTTTTTCTCTTTCTTTCTTTCTTTTTTTAAAACTTGACATTCTGTTTTTCAAGGACACGTTTTACAAAGCTTCCCCAAGCAACAGGGAAGAGCATCAATAAATCAATAGTATGCTTCAGAATATTTAACTTCATTATGGCTTTGGTCAGAAGCAAAGACATTTGCACCCTTGACTTCACTAACGGGTACTAACATATGCTTCAGTGGGTCAACTCTTCCCCATAAATTAAAATTTAATTTAATACATATAATATCCACCAGTGGACAGAGGCTAACAGAGAGAAAGTAGTGCCTGCTTTCAGAACACTGCAGCAGAACTGCTCTGGAGAACTTTCCATGGAACCAAGGGGAGGATGTATTCTTATCCAAGTTAAAACAAAAATCAAACTTAATAATATCAAAAAACACTACTGATGTCATGTAGAAACACTGCGGAAATCATAATGCTTCATTAAGGAATTTAGAAATAGGAAAAATGTTATTTTTTTCTGAATGTCAAGTTTTAAATGAAAATAACCTTAACTTTACAGTTAGAAGGCTGGCTAAAAATTAGGTACTTGGTGCCATGGGAACAACACCTATGAAACATAAGGAAATCCAACACCCCCTCAAGGACATTGCTGTTGCCATCAGCAGAACGGCTGACCTCTTCTGGTCCAAATGGGCAAAAATCATGACCCTGCCTCTGCTTGGCCGGTGGGGAATGCTCACAGGATGCATTTCACAGCTCACAGGATGAATCCCTGCTCCTCTGAGAAGACTGATAACCCAACCCCTTCAAAATCAACAACATTAGGGAAACACTGCACCCTTCTGAGAGTTTTGTAAACTTGGTGCTACTGCAGTGCTACAGTATAAGGATAGAAACCTTCCTTACAATTCTCTGAATATTAATTCTCTGTGCTCAGGACTGGTTTTTATTGCATACATTTACAGCAGTTGTGCTCCAGGACCAGTCACTCTGGACAAATGTGCCAGCTCCCTAATTAAAATGACTTTACAGCGTTCGGCCAATAATTTGTCCTTCTTTAATGCAGCATGCAAGCATTACACTCAGATTTTTTTGGCTCTTCCTGGGACCATCTTAAGAAATTGATATCACAGTTTAAAAAATGGATATTATTATCTTTGCAATAAATATTTAAAAGCTGCAAAATAAACCAATTACCTACAAGCATTCTTATAGCGGAAAACCATGCCAGCACGGCTACTAACTGAAATAGTGACAAAATGTTTCACCTAGGGGCGGCGATATGGCCATAGCATCATTTTACAATATTTTTGGTTCAAATCACCATCCACGATATAGATCACAATTTCTTTTTTGTTTACAAACCAACCAAATTACGACATTTGTAGTAATGTTAATTAACTATTCAACCACTGAACCAGCAACTCTACCCTTACAAGTAACATTTGATGGTGTAACTTTGTTGGGGGGAAGGGGGGGGGGGGTTATTGGCCAGTTCAGACTATTGGGAGGATTACCACCCCCCCAAACCCCACCCTCCACATAATTTATGATCATGGTAACACTGCTTGCAGAATTCTACTCAGGGCTTGACATAACTAGTACACATGCACCATATAAAACAATATGCACGGAAACGTCTTGTCACGAACGTGCACTTATGTGCATTCGTGCTGTTATGGCAGTAAATTACCGTGCATTTTAACCTTTAAGACATACTGCTCTGTCATAGTTCATCAATGTGGATACAGCTGCAACCGATCAGCATAAATTACCATTACATCACCCACCATGAGTTTCACGCACGTTGCCTTTGATGAATAGTATGAGATAACCTACCTTCAGTGTTATCCTGAGAAGAACTAAAGGCAACCACACAAAGGAGTCCAATCCCAATCCCCAAGCACGTGACGGGCCACGATGCCGGCTGCATTTTCCGTGAAGTCTTACTGTGCATTCAGCTGAGGGAGAGGAAGAAGAGGAGATTACACTTATTTACTGATCACACAGATGCCGTTCTGCTCGCAGTGACTTCAGTTTCCACAATTAAATACACATTTCAGGAATGTGTTATTTATGGATATTACAAACATTACAAATTGACTTCATTTAAAATCTGTCTACTGATAAAAAAAGACTAGAGAATTTATATATCGTGTCAACTTAAACTTCAATTTGAAAAATACATTAACAGAGATGCAATTACTTTGAAAACTGCAGTCTATATCTTTAATTGCTAAAATATATCCGTGAATTATACAAAGTATTTTAAACTGAAAAATGGATTGGGTCACTTTTATTAAGACAAATTAGATTTCATAAAGATAGATGCTGCAAATCAGTATTTTAAAACTGTTTCAGTGACTTAACGGCTTATGAAAAGGAATTTCACTTAGTTTATCACAGTGAACACTCTACAGTTGTGTTTCAGTACATCAGTATGGAAACATTCTTAACACAAAATCATGGCTGACCTCCTCTATTTGAAACAGCACTATATTGAATAAGTGGTTAAGGTAAATGGATGGATGGATGGATGGATTGTTCACCGACTTGAAATGAACCTATATCGCTACTATTCATCCATCCATAAATTGAGTCTAGGTAATATATGTGTATTTGTATGCTCCAAGAGACTAACACTGTAATATTTGAACAAAACTAATTACAACAAATTCAAAAGGTGGCACAAAGTAAGAAAAATACAAGGAATAAAAACACACTAAATCAGTTAACCGATGGTTTCCTTGCAAGCGTTCCAGCAACACCCGACTTCAGATACATGGCCATTTTAGACAGCAGCACGTTCTGCACAATGAACAGCTACCAACACTCGCTTTCACTATTGACTTCCAATAAGCAAATGGTCCGGGACATCTCTTCTCCGGGCCGCTGTAATCCCAG
This sequence comes from Cyphomyrus plagiostoma, assembly GCA_019775915.2. Lineage (NCBI taxonomy): Eukaryota > Metazoa > Chordata > Actinopteri > Osteoglossiformes > Mormyridae > Cyphomyrus > Cyphomyrus plagiostoma. The sequence goes on from JABFEA020000044.1 coordinate 10,422,495, forward strand.
GAAGTAACAGAGACAACAACTGGCTCATTGTGCCAATGCCAGGATGTCAGCAAAAGCATCTAAAGCAAAAAGAACATCTACTCCTCCACTCCCACACACAGCTCACATACCCAGATAGAGATATTCTGTAAATGTTTCCAGTGGCCACAGTGCAAATCTGCTTTGGCTTAAGAACACACAATACCTGCATTACGATTCCCAGCACATGTAAATGAACATGTAAGCAGAAAGCGAACAACAAGCACTATCATATAATGGCTCTAAGGAAAATAAAGATGGTAAAAAACAAAATCATTATTATGATTAATGCATGGCTATTGCTACATGCTGGAATCAACATAGGAGTACCATAAGGGTATAAAAATCATTTGTTATAACTACTGTGCTTCCCTATATTGTGACCAGAATTTTGTGGCGCACTCTACATTGTAATCTTGCGGCGCACTTTACATTGTAATCTTGCGGCGCACTTTACATTGTAATCTTGCGCCGCACTTTACATTGTAATCTTGCGCCGCACTTTACATTGTAATCTTGCGCCGCACTTTACATTGTTTTCAATATAATAAATCCACCCAAAATGAGATGTAATGATCTGGATGATACTGGAAGGAAATCAGGAAGATTTCAGTACTGGGAATATTAGAGGGTGCTATTTATAAACCTCAAGTTAGGATAAAGGTTCAGGGTTATGTCTGATGAATGAAAGACTACAGAAGGTGATAATCTCTCACACCGAGAAATACACCCTGCTCTGAAGGAAGCTCCCAGAGTCATATTCAAAAGTTCCCCCTGTATTTCTTTATTTAATTTACTAATCTTTCCGTCCCAGACAGTGGTATTGTTTTACATGTTAATTTTATAATCCACTAATTTAGAAATATGCCCACATTGAGACATTCCATGCCTCTCACTTCCATGAAATTTTATAAATAGTCATGTTTCTGACACATAAATCTTTTGATGTCACATTGTTGCACTACAGATCCTGGCAATTCAGCTAAAGGAAGGATCTCCGTTTTGTCCAAATGTTATACAAACAAAAAGCAGTTTTTAATGATAGACAGTAATATATTCCTGCTTTCAGCATTTTTCTTCTTGCTTTAACTAAATATATTGATGAAACCAAGTGTTACATTTCACTGTAACTGTTGCATTGTTTAGAGAAACTGCTCAGTTACATGTGCAATGGTGTGTAAAACACGGATAGACAACAAAAATGAGTAATAAAGAATCCAACATCAGACCTACACAATGCCTTTGCAAGCTACCTCTCATAAGTGCTAAAAGATTAAAAATGGTAGGTTACTATTAATTCCAACTACGAAGCGTCCTACATAGGAATCATATAAAGTTAAAAAACGTATGATGCAGTGTGCATTAAGTGTGATTATAGATGATTCTTGCCATCATCATGAAGGTATACAAGTTGTGCATTTTGCCAAAATTAAAAGTATTACACAAAATTGGATTTTGAGAAAGGGTTAACAAGTAACAAATAAAAAAAAATGCAAGGTCAATGTCTGGCAACAGAACATAAATGGAAGCATAAAAATGAGCAGAGCAAGTCTCATGCTTTACAAGAAACGGGAAAAGTAAATGGAACAGCCAGCCACCCCCCATCCCCCGCTCTGAACTCACGTCACTGTGAATCTGACAGGATCCGGAAGGTAATGGGCCACATTAAACCTGTTAAAACACCTTATCCATTTTTGTGTCCATTGTTTCACTAACCCAGTGCCATTAGGCTGCCACACTGTCCTCAGCATACAATATATTGAAAGTAATGGAGCGAGGAGTAAACCTGGCATGGTGGAGCAGGAACTAGCATTGATAGATTACTCACACCCCTAATTAAAAGTCTACCAGTGATACAGAAGCAGAAGCAGGATTTACACGAGACAAAATTTCCACTCCTCTTCTAATCTCCTACAGAGGACACCTCTTCTCCACAGTGTTTCTGCTACTGTAAAATTTCGCCGCGCCCCCCCCCCGAGCCTGAAAAGGTGCGAGAGCATCTCAGCTATTTAAACCGAACATAACGCAACAATGGTGCATGTGCATTAGACCTCACAATGAACTAGATTCCTATACAAATGTACGCACAGAATGTGCTGATTACCAAATCCTGAATTTATGCATGAATGAAACGGGCAAGGCCTCAAGTCTGGTATTAAGCCTGAGCAATATCATTTAATGACTCTGAAAAAGGGCTTAATTGTTGGAACTTCCTATTGGACATTTGGCAGTCCTTCATTAAAAATTTTGTGCATGCCTGGGGGTTCAGTGTTGCGGGAAGCAAAGGCAATAAGCTTGGTTGCAGTGAAGGGATGTGTTTGGAATAGCAAAGAAATAGTTAAAACCTGACACCCTTTGGGACCCTTAATAAGCGCACGCAAACAGTGGTCTGTCGCACCATTAAACATTTGTGTTTCAATTATGATGCAACCTGTACATTAGAATAAACCCTGGGCAAGAATATTGTAAAATTTCCTTAAATAAATGACTAATTTTCATTTTTACCACACAGAATTGCATTTATAATCACCAAGATAACTTAAAAACACAAGTAAAACTGGTACAATAAAACTGCAATGCCTGACATCAGGATTCAGACATAGACTCAGATATAATCCATGTTAAATGCCTTGTCTTTATAGCTGTATAAGCATTCAAACAGAAAAAAGAAAGAAGGAGAAAAATCATGAAAGTAACCTATTTAATTCAGGTTCATAAAACTCCATGTATTATTTATTATAAGTTGGTCTTTATAATAAACTAAGAGGCTTCTGTATGTGCATAATACCAGTGCTTCTGAATTGATATTTCACCATTTCAGCATAAATGCATGTATCATGATAATGTGGGAGAGAATTATAAGCAAACATGAAGACCAAGACACTTTCAGACAAAAGCAGGGAGAAAGTAACTGAAATGTACCACTTATGAAGAAGATAGAGAGGGGAGAAAAAACAACGCCTGACTATCCCTGTTAACAGTCTACTCAGGCTCCAGAATCTGAAAGGTTCACTGTACCACCAAGACACTGGGATCTGACTGGCTGGGCGTGCAGAGAACTGTTGTGGGGTGCCACTGAGATAGGCCAAGCCAGAGCTCACTCGCTAGAGTTTACGACGTGTGAGATGGCAGGAAAACTAAACATATCCCTACATTTGACATTTCACAAAATAAGCTCGCGTAGCATGGTGACAAGAAAGAAACCATTACTAAAAATAAATCCTTAAGCCCAAACAGGTTTTCAACAAAAAAAAAAAATGGAGTGAACATGCGGAAATATGGCGAATGGAGTTGTCGTCAGATATGACTAAATTGGAAAGGGCTAGTCTGAATGCTAAGTGTCAGCAGACAAAGGGATCGCTCTACTGTTTCTTCTCTATGGGAATTTACAGAATTACTTACTCTATTTTATTCTTCTTCCACTAGCTAACATTCATCTGCAGTCAACTGTCCTCTAGCACAGAACCGACGCAGCAAATCATGCAGCAAACATAAGCCCTATAGCAAAACATAGTGATGGCAGCATCAGTCTATATCAACGTTTCCCAACCCAGTCCTCGGGGAACCACAGATTGTCAATAATTTTGCTCCCTCCCAGCTCCCTGCTAGACAGTGCAAATTTTTGCTCCCTCCCATTTCCCTGCTAGACAGTGCACATTTTTGCTCACCGTGAGTTAGGAGGGAACAAGAACGTGGACTGTCTGCAGGTCTCGAAGGACCAGATTGCAAAACACTGCACTATATGAGTATAATAAAGTACAATAATTAATTGCAATAGCATAACTACATATGAATAGTGAAGTTAATAAACTGTATAGAGCACTGTAACAAAATGCTACCCAAATAAATGGCAAAAAGATAAAAATCTGCAAAATGGAGAATTAATCTAACTAAACTAGAAACTGCCAAAGGTTCTGTCACCAAATACAAAAAAAATCATAAAAGCCTTTTTGATTATTTTTTTTTTTGGCAGTTGTGCTAGTATAATGTATTACATTTGAACATATGTTTTAGATTTTAAAAAAATTGATTTGTAATGTATATGGACCATTTTGCACTTTTACAAAATGGAAAGATGTGTCACCCATGACAAAGTTATTATAATGATTATGTTCTATGTTAGTATAAGACCTCTTTATAGTACTTGTATCATTTGTTCCTTTTTGGCTGGACAAAGTTCTTTTATAATGCATAACTGTTATTTGTAATTCAATAGTTGTTTCAATGTTATTTTGTTACCACAGCACCAGGTACAAAGAAAACACTGATCTGGTTTATTGCAACTAAGACTGTATGGTACTACACATCAATAAATTAGATTTGCACCAACACAAAGTGTTCATGCAGTAATTTATAAAATTACTGTAGCTTGCTTATTTTTACATCTATAATTTGAATACTTGCCCAGGATTCCTTTCAATTTTCTGCTTGTGCTATGATTCACATTGCAATTACTTCGTAATTCACTGTTAGACTTGTGAAATCCATGATCTAAAATATCAGTTACTTGCACTGTGCAACACATTCGTGACACCTTGATTAATGACAACTCTGAGTTTTGGCATAGAAGAAAATTCTTAAGGTCAAACTCAACCCAGGAACATTTAATGATAATATCATTATATATTGACTAATTGTCAGTTTTTGACAAATAGTTACTCACAATGTTAAATGGTTCATGAACCGTATTTTAGCTAAATGACTGTTTTCTGGATCTTGATATTGTTGTGAAATATTAAAAGTGCCAAGTCAGTACAATTTTTGTCATATTACGTTCTCTGTCCATTTCATTATTTCACTGTTGCAGCCATGGTATAAAGTGTCTGTTGAATGTATCATAGTTATTTTCCTCATAAAAAAAATTTACTTCCCTCTTTCTAGTTCTAAACTGTCCCAGTTTGATAAGCACATTTTTTTTTGCAGTCAAGGACAGGTAATCTGCATTAAACACACCGTTCAAGGAAATTTCACCCAACAGTTATCATTATTACCGGACTGCTTCTTCACGTCGAGGACGTCGGAGAACTGTCTCCTAAAATCATGCTACGCTCCTCCCGACCGCTGGTCTGCTGTCATAGAAACCAAATTCTCCTCTACAATAACCAGAATGGCTAACGTTCTGTTAACATATTCCTTGGTCTACTCACTGTAATTGTCTTTCTTGAAGTAAGCTAATGTGTACTGGTATGCTAGTAAAATTAGCTTTCATTAACGGCTGCTAGGGGTAATCAGCCACTGCAAAAGGGCTCTGGAACCATTAACGAAGCCAACGGACGAGGCATCTGTAGAGTCTCTCTTTCACTAGTCTTTCATTGTTTATTCAAGAGCTTATCCCTAAAAAGATCCTTAAACTTCAGTTTGCCCACCAATCAGCTAAATCTCCAGCATTCTCTGCCAGTTTAACAATATATGTCGTCGTTTGAATCCCATCCTTCAGTATCGTTTAGGTGAGATCGATTCATCAACAAATCACATGAACTCATGAGGGACTGACTCATGTAGTTATGGTGATATGAATGACCTAAATAAGGGGAACAAATTAATATAATTATGTGCTTCATCATCCAGAATGCTACAAATGACTGTTTTGAATGGAGTGCTTTTGTGCAATAATGATGGAACGGGTGCTGTAAAGAAAGCCATGCTCTGGTATGCTATATGCCGGCAGACAAAGGGATCGCTCTACTGTTTCTTCTCTACGGGAATTTACAGAATTACTTTATTTTATTCTTCTTCCACTAGCCAACATTCATCTGCAGTCAACTGTCTATACTGAATGTGGATCTAGGAAATCATTTTTGTCATTGATCTTATGGTTATTATCACAAATTTTTCAGCCCGCAAAAAGTTTCTATGTGTTTGTATATATAGATAAAGAACAAGATGGACGGTCTTCGCAAAACCTCTAGCTGGAGGCTGAACAGCCTTGACACACACGGGGGCACGATCCCACCTTAAAGACTTTGTAACACACACCAATGAGAAGTCAGGATTATAATAATATACATTTAAATGCAACTCAACAATGTGTGTGCATTTTATTTATAGTTCCATTGAAAATTGAAAAGTTTCCCTCAAATTTTGACAAACATTTTGGCAAATTCGACCAAGGAATTCCTGTGAATTATTTTAAGGGAAGAATAATCTACTGAATCGAAGCAGGCAGTGGTTCTCTTCCCCTACTGCTCATGCTGATATTACTGTATGCTTCACCTCATTAGGAAGTCACATGCCAGGATCCATCTTCAATAACCACTTGTCCAGTCAGAGTCTCAGTAAGTTAGTCTTTCCTTGGAAGTGCAGGGCATAAGGCAAGGCCCATTCCCGCTTGTTGCGGCAGAACTTAAGTGAATTTATCCATTTATGCATTCAGAAAGGTTGCAATCTCGACTAAAAATCTGACAGATTGACCAGTAAATTAGAGTTTAAGGTTCCAAGACTCAAATACCTTAAAGCACTTTAAAAGTAAAAATGTTTACATACAGCTTTGAGTGAATATGCGTGACACTTCATCTATTATGCTTTTTGAGCAACATTAGCCCTGATTTTACGAAATTCATAACAAAATAACTGGCAATGCGTAAATGTTTAGATTATACTATTATTTGACACTGCACAATGAAGTTCTTTTTTATAAAAATTAATTACGAAGAAATCAAAAATTGCATGCCTGGTGAATGATTGTTTTTTTTATTGGTTTAGAATTCACTGAATTTCTGGCTGTGTATTAAACTGGTGAAACATCAGGCATGCAACAGCTCTCACTCAAAACAGTAATTAATTTAGCAAATACTTTTGTCAAAAATGATGCACAAGCAAGGATCATTGAGCAGCGTCAGCCAGTACCTGGAGAAACTGGGGTTTAGAGCCTTGACAAGTCCCTAATGGTGCCAGCCGTGGGATCTGAACTGGTGACCTTCCGATCACAGACGCAAAGTCGTAACCCACAGAGCCACATGCAACCATTTCTGATCTTCCTATGAGCTGGAAAATAGGCCTATTACAAGTGTATTTCAAATTATTAAGGGAAAACCCAGCATGAAATACACTCAAAATATTTTATTCAGATCTCTGAATAGAAACAACTGTACAAAGTCCATCCACAGGCAGGGAATAAGCCAGAGTGGGAAACCATCCCGGTGAAGGACACGCACACCATTCACACCTACAGGCCCTTTGGCAGCTCCATTTCACCTTAGTTTGTTTTTCTTTTTTTATCTGTGGGAGGAAATGGAAGAACCTGGAGGAAACTCTACAACATGATGGGGAGAACATGCAAACTCCACAGACATGGAGCCAGGGCACAAACTCGAACCCTGGTCACTAGGGGTATAACCACTGCGAGTTTTGTGTAGCAAATGGTTGGGTAACAGTGAATGAAGACTTAAGGTGTGCTGTTACACCCATGAAGAGGCTAGCCAGGATGGTACCAAACCCCCAGTGAGCAGGGGTTGGTCACTCAAGACTGCTAAAGCCATATGTTTCAATTGACAAGCCAATCGAGTCCCCATTCTGTGCTACGACAGGCATCCAATCCTGCTGGCCACATTTGTTTTCCAGGCAGCAGAGATGAATTAGAAGGACAAACATCTTGGTCCGGCTGATTAATGACACCTTATTCGATAAGGAAGCCACAGCTAAACGTGCTTTTATTATCGTGGCCAAAAAAGTGCGATAAATCCAATTACTCAGTGTCTTACGAGAAGTGGTCTGAGATGACAAAGTGGTAATGGTTGATCACGCTCTGAAGCGGCACGTTTCAGCAAGTGAAAGAGCCATATAATGATGAGGATGATGAAGGATAAAAAAATCTGCATGCCTGGTTAATTAAAATAAACATACACCCCAAGCATACACCATGAGCTGACCTAACAGACATGGATGGAAAATCTAAAATCATTTTTTAAAAATCCAATATCACTCTGAGGGCAAAAAGCGCTTAGGGGCAAAATGCTGTGTCATGCCACCGACCCAGAATTCCAGAAGCCTGCACATTTACTTACACATTAATATGAGTTTTGACCAACTTTGACTATTTCCATTTCCCCCCAACATCACCAAAGGCCGGTTTATAAGTAATAATCGTGCCCAGATTCTCCATCCCATTGCCTTGCATCATCCAGGAGAATGAAAATTCTGATCCTGTCCTTGGTAAACACCAACTCTCCGCTAGGCTGAACAACATTGGGGGGCAGAGAGATTATCATGCTTAGAAATATAAGGAACGACTGTGTAATTCTTGAAGTGCCATTCCCCACGGTGCAGGTGGATTTACGTTACATAATAATTAGAACAAAACACACTATGATATATTGATATTAAAATTACTCTAACTTATTGTGTTATATCTTGGATGATTCTGGGCCTACAGCTGAAAAGGTTCCCGAAAAATGTCCATACAGGAGAGTTGTTTGATCAATTTCCCAGTCCATTTTTTGCATCCCAAATGACCACCAAACAAAGTGCTTTTATGAAGACTTCCTCTCCAACTTGATCATTAGTTAACAACCTGAACCTTGGATGAAAGTGACCAGATTGAATTCAACTCACATTAGGATTAAGCGCCTAAATTTTGCTTACCAGTATTTCCAAGGGCACACACTCCCTCCGAATAATTCCAAATATGGCCACACTGTTGAAGACGTAAATCCTGGACCAAACTACTTAGAATCATCAACCCACAATAATGCATCAGCTCTGTGAACAACCACTCAAAAGAAAATTGTTGCAATTATTCAGTAAGTGAGTGGAATTTTATCGTTTGCACTGCAGCTTCATGTAACTGCAGTCAGTTTGAATTTGAGTAATATGACAAACATGCCAACATCAAGAATAGGGATGAGTCAGCATTCTCAAATATTTGAGAATGTGTATAAAGTCTTTAAAATAAATAAGAAGATATTTTAAATATGTAGCTGTCATTTACGTTTTCCAGTAAGCTTACTTATTGTGTTATATCTTGGGTGATTATACTGAATGGTGATTGACCCAGTAAGCGTACCGTTTAGTCCATGTTTTTGCATAAGCTTCTGTATGTGCTCTCTGAAACACCCATTAACACTTTCATCCTCGCTCACTCATACCGTGGCACATTTGCAAGAAACGCAATAAAAACGAATGAGGCAAACAAAAAAACAAGAATAACCAAAAGACATTCATTTCTCACTATATGGAAATATTTTGGACTCCATATAGACAATACTGAGCAAATGTATTTTATTTGTTATCACTGATTTCTGTCTGTTGGCACGACTCAATAAGCGTAAGAGAATCTGATTACATGTACCCTACATTCAAAGTGTCATGGTCCTCATCAAAATGTTCTTGAAATTCATGTTCAGTGACATTCAATCTTAATCAAAGAGTTTTCAAAAAGAGTGTACCAGTAGAAACTTTTTGCTGAGTTAACCAGAATGTGAACTTGCTTTTCCCAGTAAAGCACAACTCTCTATCGGTACATAATAAGTTCTGTATGGTTATTTGGGGTAAATTTTCAGCTCTTGTTTTGTTTTATAAATATCTTAAATATCACAATGTACATTTTTCCAAAATCATTCAGCCCTGGTTACTTAGTCATGGCTAATTTTTAATGCCTTAAGTTATCCTTTTGCAGCAATGAGTGATGTCTCATTCTGGTAATAAATTAATTGACTAGACTGTAAGCTTGAGATGTCTTGTTAAGATTGTGTTGTTATAAATAAAGAAATTGCCATTTGCCGTGACTGCCAAAGGCACAGGCTATTAAACGTTATTGTATGATACTGCACTTGAGCTAACTCTTTAACTGTAATTTAACTTCAGTTTCAATTTCATTTATTCAAGTTACTTTTTAATTGTTACATACAAGGTGTAATACATTTTGCATGGAAACAAATAGTGAGGTGGGGGTCTGGATAAATGAATATTATCTGAATACTGTCTGGTGAAATAGTGTCTTAGAGGCTCACCCCTAATCAAGAAGATATATCCAGTATAAAACGGTTAAAAAAAACTTTAAGTTCCATTCTGGTAAATGCATTCAAGTAACAAAGTGCATTTTGAAATTAGAGAGAACTGTATAGCTGGCAAATTATTCATCAAAATACACTGGCAACCCTTCCATGCCTTAAACTTCAGTGCGTGTTGTAGTGATGCAATCACAGAGGCACCGCATTGCCAAAACATCCGTTTAAACAAGAGTAGCAATATCAATACATAAATGACAAATACATTTATAACAGCCCCACAGTCCCAGGATTACTTAGCTCAGCGCTGGAGCAGCACTGCATTATTTGTTCACACGACTGTTACCTGAAACGGCAGTATATCAGTAACTGTCACTGTGGTTCTGTATTGGAAACGGTGTTACACACATACAGTATAAATGGAACTGCAATCAACAGTCCCAAAAATTACACACATGGCTGACTGATGCCAAAGCACTTTAACTGGCTTTTATAAATTCACAAACATATCTGACATTTTGGATATATCGCTTTCAATTACTGTTATCACAGAATATGTTTCTTCTGATGCCCAGAGTCTGCAGGTCTCTGCCTTTTATCTGTTTTGCAGTATATGCTTCACATAATTTCATGGCAATGGTGATTAAGCCTTGCTTAAAGTGCTAGGTCCTCTTGCCTGTTCATGGATTATCACCCCATCTAAATCTCTAACACAAGCTAACATATGACTAACAAATAATGACCTCTTGGTTAAATTCTGGTCTCTGCTGAAGTACGTAGGTCTTTCCTTCTAAGCGACCCAAAGTGACAGACGCTATACCGGCATCTTAATTTGGCACTTATATTTGGAATATTGTAACAGATGTTTGTCTATATATAAATCTGAGAGCTAGCAGCTAAATGTGAACTGGCACAATTGGAGCTGTGGATTTGTTGAGTTGGAATGTGTTCATTCTATTAGGCTGCTTGTTGCCTTTTGCAGGCAGTGACGACAGGACAAAGTAAGCACGTATGCAACGATCCCATCCGAGAAACAGAACCGAGGCACATTACAGTATTTTCATCGAGCGACAAGACCTCGATACATGCCTTAAGCAATTACGTTTATTTGAGCACGATGCACAATCGGGCAGCAAGTTCTGGGCTATACGGTGCCAGCGCAGGAAATATAGGCTACAACTTAAATATTAAAATATGGAGTTCGTATTTGCTGTCTATCCTATCCCGCCATGCTTCATCTGAAGTACTCGAACGTCTCTGTGGTCCATACGGCGCAGTCGTAAATCACACTTGAACATCTTGGTGATAAACATCTAACCACACATTGTTTTTGATTAAAGCCAGAACTATCTTCCTAATACCAGTGAACAAGATTCGTACAGAAATCTTTAGATTTAAAACAAAATAATCCCCACAGACAGCTTAATTGTGTCACAGGTATAAATACACAGCAGACATCGCTGTGTGTTTAAGAGAACCTATGCATAAGCATGCAATAAAGCCTTTATTGCGTGAATTCAATCACACCCAGACACGACAGGTATGAGCGCACAAATGTTTGTGCTCACGCTGACAAACTGCGCAGCGGAGAACATGCAGCCAAGCCAACCGGGCACAAGCGGACATGGGCTTTGGAGATTTCCTCAGATCAGGATAACTTCACATAAAGCACACAGACAGCTGCCTTTTTTCCATCTCTTGATTAACAAGCAACCGTCTCGAATGAAGCCTTCATCAGTTCATCAACTACGGCAACAGTTGTTTGTCGTAATTTGATACGGCAATGCAGAAACAACCACACGATAATGATGACCGCTACAAATGTACTGTCAAAATACAGACAAATTCAAGGAACGTGCTACGGGAAAACTACGGCTTCTGTATCAAGACTACTGCAGTTTATTAAAGTGGTAACCTCAGTTTCAACCATTTTTATATGGTTTCGTTTAACCACTGAAAACCGCCCGTAGACGCGTAACTAATCTGTTAAATACTGCAAACCAAATTGTTTACTACGCTGTCCAAAATACACCTGTACCTATCTTACACGAAATATACATTCAAGACCCATGTAAAATTAAATTAAAATCAAACCGGTTCTGCAAGACATTTAGTGCTAGAAAACTATACTCTTCGGCTCGGATTTCTGACATATGATATCGTTGGCAAACACTTTCAATTTCAAACACTTAAAAGGAAAATAAGTCTTACCATATTAGCATCAAAGCCATGTAAATCCTCCCCAGATGGTCTCAGACAGAAAGTGCTCCTAAGTATGAAGCGTACGAGGCAGCTGAGCACCGCACCAGGAGCTCTGCCGCCCTCTGTCTGCCGCTTCTTACCAAGGCACCGCAGCCCAAGAGCGGCTTTACCTCGTCAGAGACCGGCTCCCATTGCAGCCGGGAGGTCTACCACTAACTAACAGCACGGAAATAAGATCAAAGCGGTGTTAAACATACATCCGCACGCATAAAGAGTGACTCTAAATAGCATTTAATCTATAGCTGCCATCAAATTCATATAAATCCAAGCGTCTTTCTTACTCGATGAGATCTTAAAATTGCAGTGAAAATTAAAGCGGAGAGGATGATTATCGCCGAACATGAAATAAGATATGAATGGTAAATAAAAACTTATTCTTGCACATCGCTATTCAAATCGTAATGTTTAAGTAGAAGATTGGATACGAAAAATACGTAAAGGCCGCCTACCATAGAAGCGTAAAATCGATAAGTTGAAAAAAGAAAAGAAAAAGTTCCGCTGAGGTTTAAATTGATGCTCAGTATTACGGCAGGGAATGTTATCTGTCCATCTGTTCACTAAATAGGATTAAATTAAATCCCGGCGAGTCTCTGTACTACAAATCCAAGGGAAGTTAGCAATTGGATATCAAGGAAATAAGGACTTCAAAATATTTTAGAAGAGGAATCTCTAACTTCCCACAGCAATAGTTTATTTACTTTTTAATCAAACCACGTAATATCATCATGCCATAGAACGCTTAGGGGTCATCATTATTTGTACAACATTATTCGTAGCGGCATACTGCAATAATTGGGCTGGTCCTCTTAAATCTTGTTCTAGTCTGTATCGAAACAGGTATGTCATCACCCACCATAGCTGTACCACCTACTGAAGTTTACACAACCAAGATGTTCACAGCATCCACCCAGAGAGCACTGCTGCAGGTAGATTTTTTTTCACTGGTTTATATAAGCTTTTAGACGTCTGAATTTCTCAGCATTACCTAAGTATTTTACATATACCCCGTTGTCACTTTATTAAGTAGCCTTGGTAGTTTCAGGTAAGACCCCGTTTTTGTCTCCAGAACCACATCAAGGGTTGAATAGAGATGTCTGTTCCTCTGACTGCTGGCTGTTCTCCTCTGACCCCCCTCATTAATGAGGCATTTTGGCAGCAGAACTGCCACTGAGTGTATGATTTTTGTTCATGAAAACATTTCTCTGTAGACTTTAGGAACTGTATGGCATGAACATGCCAGGAGGATGGCTGCTTTTGAGATGCTGCAATCACCACCTCTGGTACCAAGGATCTCATCACTTGGAGACCCACATAGCTGCTCTAATGCATTGTAACGGAACCTCTCGACCCTGTCTGTGTGCTGTATCTAGTTGCAGCCACATGATTCGCTGTTTGGAAGAGCAGGCTGCTCACATTAAGGACCAAGACTGTTTAATAAAGAGGTTACCCAGCAACTGTGACCTAAACCCAGCCTTTTAAATAATAAGAGGGTATCGGGGGGGGGGGAGACCAAATACAATCATTAAGGGACTGAATAGATTCTGACAATAAAATCAGAAAAATACAAGTAATGTGAGCTACAAATAACATTCCTAATAATGAATCACAGTGATTCTTTGAAATAAATAAATAAATAAATAAATAAGAAGCAACAGTTCTCAGTTCAAAATACATCTACTAAAATTAACTCAGATAATTTGCAAAAGGAACTTGACACCATTTTTGTTTTTAACTCCTGAAAGATTAATGCTGTAATGATTAGAAGCCCTGTGTTGGGTTGGCGCCCTAACCTGGGTCGCCCCTCGCCTTGTGCCCACAGCCTCTGGGATAGGCTCCAGACCTCCCCCTGGGATTGAATAGTTTGGTTTGAGATGGTCACATTTTTCATAAGGTTTTTTGATTTTAATCTGCAAAGTCAAACTAGACATTTAGCACGAGTATAAGATGGCGATTTCAGGCATCCAATATAAATCTCTTAGCTCTTAATCGCACTGGACGGTCCTTCCATATAGCCATTATGCTGGGATAATTAGATATTCAACAGGAAGCTCAAGGCATGACCCCCATGTCTCACCAAAAGACCGGAATTACGCTGAAAAACAAATAAAAAATAAATAGATAAATAAAGCAAAGCCAAACACCTACGCCCGACAACAACATGCCATTTGCGAAAACAAAAAAAATCGCTTGCCCTATTACAAGAAGATGCATATGCATCCAAGGTTAGCGTTAAAGCATTATGTATTAGGAAGCACAACTTCTATGCATCTTTTCAAACATTTATCCTGGTCAGGGTCATGGGGGGGGGGGGGGCACATCTACACAACAGGCAAATTTAGCCCGTGTTTCTTTAGGAGGAGACATGCAGCAGACACACACACACACACACACACACACACACTAATGGTGGAAGCATGCAAAAACATGGCTACCTACTGAACCACCATCTTACCCAAAAATGAACCTAGAACACAACAAGCACATACTGGCCCTTCCTTGTATTTGCCATACAGTCTTCACTTGCTTAATTCTAACTTATTGGTTTTATAATAAAAATCACTACTTTATTCATTTGTTTACAAAAATATATATCACATTGGAGACAATCAGTAGTTTTAAGAAAAACATTAATTTCAAGTAGTAATAAGTAGCTCTTATTAGTAACACCTTTGCAATAACATAAAACACCAAAAATTTGTGTTTAGTCTCACTTCAGGAGCCAATGACTCCAATTGCAATGAGCAAAATAGCAAGAACAGAACTGAATGAGTCATTCAAAAAATTACGACAATTAATACAATGAAAATGTCTGTGTGGAAGATATGCACAAATATGTTAAGCATTGTTTGTCAATGGACTTTTGTTATGAAATCAATTTCTTGTCATGGCAGCGCAAGTGAGAATTTAAAAAGCAGGCATTTGCACTATTGTGTTATGAAGTTACTGCACATTTTAATCTTTATGCTGCAAATACATGCCAGTTATATGCAGGAATCATCAACCTTACCATACAAAGACTAACATGTCTGGGGCAAGACTCATCTGTGCCCATGGTAAAACAGTAAGTGGCTCCATGATAATAATTGCATTATGATCACAACATATGTCATAATTTGCCATGGTGTTGACCCTGGTTATATCAAACCCTGCATACAACTCAGCTGAGGTTGTAGTCGTTGAATCTCAGTAATTCATGCCGAACTGCGATCAACCCACATTTGTTTAGCTAAGAAAGCCTTTGAACAATTATCATCAGCTTGAGATTATGTATTGCCGACTGCAATACAATTAAATGACTTAAAGCAAACTATTTTGATTGTCCTTGCAGACTTTCCAGAGGTCATGATTCATGGAGGAAATGTTTATAGATATCTCCAGCAATCAACTGCGGACGTCTCTCTCTTTGTGAAAAACATCTGCCTTGATGTGCATGCAGGCAAGATTAAGTTAATACTTCACCACTGACCGTACTAGACAACAATGAAGCAATGCATGTTTACGTCTTAATATAAATAGATAGGAGAATGTCTTCTGATGTGTTAAATTCAATGATCTTATTCGTTTTCTTTATACAAGATTTTTGTATCACACGTATATGAATGAATGTTACATTTATATAGAGCTTATCAAGACACCAAAAACGTTTTACAGATCCAACGGGGAGCCACTTCAACCACCACTGCTGAATTGCACCCACCTGGATGAGGCGACGGCAGCCATTCTGCACCAGTACGCTCATCACACAGTAGCTAAGGTGGTCAAGAGGCAGGAGAGAATTCACCAGTTAGATATAGCGGATGATTAGGTGACCAAATTGGAAACAAGCAAAGGGGGAAATTTTAGCCAGGACATTGGGGCACCACCCCTACTCTTTCGAGGGCCTTTGTCACTCCACTGGGCTATTGGGACCCACAGAAACGACAGGATGGGCTAACCTCCTTGTATACAAGTGGTACTTAAAATAACCTGTTCATCTACTTTTGTTCCCAGAGGAATAAATTAAACGTTGCACCAGAAGTCACACTATGTTCACTGCACAGTTAATTACATGCATCAGGCTACATAGCTGTTAAAAATCTAGAATTGTCCATAGGGCACCTGCCAGTTTTTCACCATTGTGCTCTGCCTGAATCACTTCAATTGAAAAATGCCTGAACAGCATGAATTACTTTGAGTAAAACTGTATGCTGAGTATCTGTGGAAAGTTTATCTGAAAAATAAAAATCTGAGTTAAAAGAATACATTTGGGCAACTATCAAAGGAAAAATTCCAGTCCCTTACCTCCAGTATATAGTACAAACGTTCAGCAGTCCCCCAAACTCCCCCAGCAGGTCCTGTGAGGTGACCAAACATCTGCATTATGGAAATGACCTCAGACACTTTTCCCTGCTCTACACAAGAGCAGAACACTGAATCTTTTCAGATCACCTTTTCAATCATGATTGCAAGCTCTCTCATCCATCTCTTGCAGAAAAATAACATTTACCCATTATTCCAGGCCACACATATAAAGTATCTCCAACCTGGAGCAGAAATACGATGTACAGTAGTAGCTGAAATTACGATAACTAGGCCAAAAGGTGGGATGACAGATTAATGCAAATAACATGCTAGCCTTAGCCACATCGCTTCCCCGCAAGAAAATAGAAAACAGTGTGCGACGATGCATTTATATGACCAGTTTCGCTAAGCAGCTATTTATTCTGTATGCTTGACTGTTCTCATTCAGCATGCCTATAGTGAATAATCGAACACATAGCATAAATTGGCAATAAAGTCTTGGCAGAGCTTACGGAAGCAAGTAAATGCGGTATTTTCCAGCTGTTACTTTAACAGCCTTCAATAACTTACTGGGTCTGTCTACTTTGGATGTTCAGCCAGCAAGTAATGAATAAGTTATTCAATGCCCACAAAGTGTAATAAGATACTCTTGTAGGTCATTCTCACCAGCTTTTTACAAAGTCATTTTACAGTGGGCTGTTCTTTTTTTCTCTTCAGCTTTATCCATGAAATAAAACATGTCACATTGGAGCTGCATGTTATGTAAAATTTCAACTCAAAGCCATATGTATGCTGTACACGTAAGGATATGTAGGGGCATTCCCTACATTGAGTGATGTTTTGTGAGTCCTATGGATGCAGAATGCAAAACACAAACGCATTGGCAATCTATGAATTCTAATCAGAAAGGCAATTTTCCGTCTTGCCTTTCAATTTTTTTTATTTTTCTTTTTAATATTTTAGCCTATCACAAAAAAAAGAAATCTCAATGCCTGGAGGCATGCCAAAACAAAATAATTTCTAGAATTGTCAATAGAAAAGGCAGATGGAACTTTCCTTAATGGGACAAACAGGAAATCAATATCTTGCTACATATGCAACGTTAAATAGGGACATAGGAGACCAGCCAGAGAATGCATCCATTACACTTGTGTATTAAGGCTTACACTGGTGCATATTTTTCAAACATTTGTCACAGGAAAGTGTTTGACCGTATTAAAAAGTGTACTAAGCTTGCTGCTGCCATTTTTCAGCTGTATATTTATGCAGGATGACGTTTTAAATGTTTTTTTGTCAGGTAAGTGACAGGGCATTCACAGTGACATCATAATTCACATGAAGAGGTCTTATTTCCTAATCTCTTAAAAGAAGTTTGGACATTTAAATATGGGATTCGTATTAGTTTACTGAATTTTTCTTATTAAAGATTGAATGCATTGAGCATCATTGCTTAATCCAATACTATTTTCCAGAAAAGTTTAAATGTTCATTTTAAATACCAAAACCAACAAAAACCAAAGCCAAATGTAATACTTATATCTCAGTTGAAAATTAATACCAATAATTAAAATCAAACATAATAAATTCATGTCAGGGAAGAATAGAGATAACTGTGACATATACATATGCTTGCTATAATCTCCAGGGTGTGTCCTTTTGTGTGGTCACGGGTCATGCAGGCCTTGGCATCAAAGTCTGTCACAAAGGAGGCATCTGCTCAGTCAGCGCTGTGCTGTGGTAGCAGTGTACTTGCTGTCTTCCACCAGTAGACAGTCAAGCACTACGTGCCTTAAAATAATGCAGCACTTCCACAATGAGGTGAATGCCACTGTTTATGGCAACTATAGAAAAAACATCATGTCTTCTGCAAGCATTTGTAAAAATGCTTAACTTGAACATCTGACCTCATGTCTCACCCCAATACTAGTTAACTAATAGCTCTACTAATACTACAACTGTTGCTGCTGTTATTACCACCTACTGTCCGAGTAGCTTGCATTAACGTTACATACTACCTGATATTGATGGAGAATTTGATGGGTTACCATTTATGGTTCACTTGTTCAGCTGTTTGATGGTGCATGTGATTGAATGTAGGCGCAGTCGATGGAACAGAGGACCGTGGGGAATGCAAACTTAGCCACCAACTCATTCCTGCCTTCCTACTTCATGTGGAGAGCAAGGGAAACGGCACTGTAAAGACTGACTGGCCCGAATTTGCACGACGTGGGGGAATGGGAGAAGTGAACAAATAGCTGATTAACAGGCAGTGCCTAGGGTTTGTTGAAATGGCTGAATTTGAAGGCATTCTTGTTACAGATGAGCGAGGACCTGTCACGTTCACCGTAACAAGGGAGCTGCTGGGTATCCTTGGGTCATGAATGTTTGTTTTTCATATTATTGGATCTTGTTATGTACGGGAATAACTCTGACCTTTTCCTTGACCTTATGTACTGGGATAAGATTCCGACCAGCTTCTCACAAGCTTGGAGTCAGCTAATGCACCTTCTATTGGCGTCACAAACAAATAATTTCAAGTAGTAAATATTGGGAAATGTGTCATATTCTACCAAAAGCAGGGAAAAATATCAAAATAAAATAGCAGATTCTGTTGCTTTATTGTTCATGCCTTAAATGCAACAGCTTTTAAAATTTTGGGGTTTTTTTTGTATGTGGATGGGTGCTGACTTTTGTTTGTAACAACAGTGTCGCCACGTAAAGTAGAGAAATAAGCATGCTATAGTTTGTTCTTGATATCTCACTACACAACAAATCCATACCGCACACTTGTGATAATATTGTTTCTGAACCTCATTTCTCAGGGGCCTGTTCTATTGATTCGAAGACAACAATTTGTCAAACGCTTGTAAGATAAAGTACCTGACAAGGTAACCATTTCTATCTGCGCAGCCATCATCCTGAAACTATAAAGAATACAAATAGCTTAATGTCATTTAGCACACTTCTTTATTTCTATTTATAAAAACAGTGCAGAAAAACAGCGCGCCCCACTGCCGCCGCTTAACTAAAGTACGTATATTGTTGTAGTATCATCTTTATTCCTGTATAGTTTGAGTTTTATAGCTACAGTATATTGTAGTGTTCTGGGGAAGCACTGCAGCGTCTCACCTGGTTACATCCAGAAAAGCAGGGGTTTGAGAAATACTGAGTAGCACTGCAACGCTGTGCATTATGAAAAGGTAGAAGATTGCAAAGATGTCTGGCTGGCATTTATAACCTCAAATGGTATTTTTAAACATGGGACCACAGTTTAAAAAAGTTCAAAATAACATTAATGGAAAAGTGTTCTCAAAGTACAATTTAGTGTATTGTAAGATCAGTGCCAAAGAGTACATTAAATTTTGTGAAGAGAAAAGTGTTTTTCATCCAAATAGACCATTTCAAACTGATAGCCAAATGGTTGATTTGATACAAAGAAAGGGTTATCATATATTGCATGACTTATAGACACTGGAAGACACTTTCTTAGGACCTTGGCTTCATGGTTTGTACATCATTACAGGGCTATAGATACTACTCATAATTAAATTTTAATAAGCACACTCTGGACAATTTAATTAATGCTTAGCTCATCTCAGTCCTATCTACAAATTTGTTTTGGAGAAAAAAAATCATTATCAGTCAATGCTGTTGCTACTACCAATATTGAAGTATTAAGGTTGTTCTGCATCACTGCTGATATAGTCCTTAATTGTGTATGTTGAGTCTGTAAATCAATCCTCTATTACAGTTTTTCTCAGTTGCTTTGGTGCATTTCTCACAACAGAATTAAACTTTGCACAACAGTTAGTTCAACCTCCACAACATGTAGTCGTTTTGGCACAACCTACTGGCGGTTTCATGTTCATTTCGTCCAACGGCAAATGCCTTTGGACATGAAGCAGTTGAGTAAGTACAAATATCTAAAGAATGGTCACTTTTGACTTGCTATTCATCACTATCTCCTTGCTTTTATCATGAATGTCACAATTATTTATACTTGTACCGGCTGAATAGTCATTGTCCTTACAACTAATAGTCTTCATTTCATTGCTTGTGTCATTGCACTCAAAATTGTTGAACATCTTGTCAAACAATTTGTACACCCATTTTGAAAACCCTATTTTTAAGGAGTTTCCATGAAAATCTCCATAAATTACTTTTCTCAGGTGAACCTTATCTCACACTAATGAAAATTGGTGTGTGTTACTCTTACTTGCAACCAATGAAAAGCCTCTTCTACCCAGTCACAGGTGAATCGCGTTACAGTATCCCCTACTCTACAAGTATATATATAATGTAAACCAACAGACAGGATTGGCATGAGGTGCATACTGAATCTACAAAACTGCAGAACATGGAACGTCAGCCTTGTGGAAGAGGGGTGAGGATCGGTGGAGGACGAGGACAAAACCGGGGAAGAAGAGGCCAACCACATAGACACGTTCCTGACGAAATCAGGGCAACACTTGTGGATCATGTGATAAACCATGGCCTCACAATGGCCAAGGCTGGTCGAAGGGTGCAGCCAAATGTTGGGAGAACTACTGTAAGTTCTATTATTCAGACATTTCGTCGGGAAAACAGGTGAGCATACTGTAATGTAGTTATTCAGCACAACCTAATTTGCTCTGCACTTTCATAGTCATACAGGAGACTTGCATTAGGACATGACCTTATAGATCTTTACATATAGACGTACTGTAACTGAAGCGCAGACTTGGCCCAGGTGTGGCATAGTGTGCTGTGGTACAATACAGTAATGCTGTAAAGAAAGGAGTTTTGAATGATAGTCCTGTAACAATTACTGTAAGCATGTTTGCGCTTATTTATGTTTGTGTTTTTTCATCTGCATCTCAAAAAGGACTGCCAGACAACCTAGAAGAGGTGGAAGAGGTCCACTTTTGACTCCGCAGCAAGAGGAAAGAATTTGTGC
>JABFEA020000044.1:10460113-10476419 GCA_019775915.2 Cyphomyrus plagiostoma
GCAGTTCTGAAGGCAAAAGGGGGTCAAACACCGTATTAGTATGGTGTTCCTAATAATCCTTTAGGTGAGTGTATATAATAATAATAAGAAAACAAAATACATTTTGCCTGCAATAACATACTGTATCTAGAGAGGCCACTCTTCAATCAACCAAACAAAACATTAATAATTCATATAATTTTATATTACAACCCACAGCATGACTGTTAATGCACATAAATCAGCTTTTTATTATAATGAAAATGTTTTATGATCCCCATCCATCCATCCTCTGTAACCGCTTGTCCTATTCAGGGTTGTGGGGGTCTGGGGCCTAACCTAGTGTCTTTGGGCACAGGGCAGAAAATAACCCAGGGTGGGGTGCCAATCCATCACAGGGGACACAAATGCACAGTTCACTCACAACTATGAGTAATTTGATAACTCCAATTAACTTCAGCATGTCTTTGGACTGTGAGTAAGATGATCACCTAATCCATGGCAGGAGTGACACTATGAGCTACTTAAGGTTTTACAAACTACTTTAAAACTGAAAGGCTCCTGTGCTCAGCTACAGTAATTAGTTTGTGCTTCTTCTTGTGCTTTGACTGGTTTGTTTCCTTGATTGAAAGACTCATCCAGCTGTTACACATAACATTAGTGACACATGTATGGTTATAGGAGACTGACCAATCAGCACCCAGCAAGATCTCAGTGATAAACTACAGGTCTTTTTAAGTGAAATGGCAGTTTACAAACCCTGTCCCAGGTCATAATGTCCCCCCCTGACACGAATTAGGTGGTCACCATAACTGTGAGGAGAAATCAGAGTACCTGGAGGAAACCCTACAATGACACAGGAAGGACATGCAATCTCCACACCCACGGCGCCTTGGTGGCAACTTGAACCCTGGTGCCAGAGGTGTATGGCTAACCAGTGCACCACTGTACCACTTCTTCACCACCCCCCCTACTAAAAAAAAAAGAAGTACACATATACAAAGGTTTGTCCACTTGAAGAAGGCTTACCTGTTTCTTAAGAACTGACACAGAAAAACAAAATATTACTGCACAATTTAATACCAAAAACCACAATATGTATATGTCTGTCCCTAGCTGAAAAATGTTACAGAACACATAATCAGTAGATCTGAATCTTTTAACCCTCACACATATCAGCGTTAAAAATAAATTGCACTAATTCCCAGACATGACTTGGCAGCTTGATCAAACTCACTCATCTATGTTCGTATGCAAATTGGACCAAATGGAACAAAAAAAAAATTTGAAAAGCTTAAGCTTTAAGCTGTACTGAAAGGAGGTGACAGGAGAAGCAGCCACGTTTTGGTACTTCAACACTGCAGGACAATCTGGGATTTTTGTTTTGTAAAGTTCTTTTAAGCCCACAAGGAATCTCTGTCTTTGTTTTGTGCTTCACTTTAATTCATGCTGGAGTTGCAGGAGTATCACATAAAAATAAAAATAAACATTAATTGACACTCGAGTTCACAAGAAAGATTCAACTGGAGGTGGGGAGGGGGTCACAGCATTCATACAAAAAGAATATATCATACGAAATGAATATATTTATTCATATCTGCATGACTAAATAAGCATAATGTCCTGTGCTTACTTGAAGTAATAAGTATTTGATTTAAAAAAATCCTATTGAGGTATACAACCACTGTTTCAAAATCCTTTATAAGTGTCCTCCAAAAAAAGGCAAGCCGTCTAAGGAAAAAGAGTTAAAGTGTTGCAACATGTGACCTGGCCACCTGACCTAAACAAAGTCAAAATGGTTTTGGAGGAGTTTGACCAGAGAGTTGGGCTGTCACGATCATGTCACCATGTATAATCTTGATTATGCGATGCACGCCCAATAATCATTAGGGCTTTAGATGACGGGTGAAACATTTGTCTGGGCGCCGGCTTTTCAGTACCATATGGACATTTACTTACATCGACAATTTGGCAAGCAGATTAGTAGTATGCTAAAATATTTATAAGACGCGTATCGTGACGCCCAAAAGTTTATATAAGTTCGGTGTGTCGTCATGTTTAATAAACATGTCGAATTTGAGACTGCAAAAAGTACTACCACACTCCCACCATTTTTTCCATCTTATTTATCCACAATACAGTGTAGGTAAAAATTATTTGTATGTGATAAAAAAAAATGGTTGATGAAATTACATCATTTGAAAACGACTGCAGAAGCATCTTTTACTGTATCTCCTCTTTCAAAACATGTTACGGCTCCTGAGCTGTCCCGCTCTTTACCACCACGTAAGTGCTTATCGGTTCCATGATTTATCTAAACAGTAGCATGTGACGTGCACCGCTAACTGAATTTAATAGACATAAGGATACCCTGAATTAATACACTGACTGCTGACTTTTGGGCATCATACCACAGTTTCACAGATTTGTAACTTTTAGGTGTCACAGTATACACCTCATTAATATTTTAGACGTATTACTGATCTGCTTATCATATTGTCATCTTAAGGGAATGTCCAAATAGTACCGAAAAGACTGTGTCTGAACTAATGTTTCACCGGTCATCTAAAGCCCTGATGGTCACTGCACAATCGCCCTATAATCAAGATTACATCACGAGATAACTGTTCCACCAGGGACTGACGGAAAGTAGTGGAAACTGTCAGGGCAGCCAGTCGCTGGAGAAACTGGTCCCCCCAATGATGAGAATGATGTTTTTCTGCTAACCCAAGGATTTGAACCATCTGCGATCCTACCTACAGAACTGCACACCCAAGCAAATTACAAATTCTATGTATTTTCTTGTTTAATACTTTTTTATCTGTGCATAATTCCACACACACACTTACACACACGTACGCACACACGGTTGGACAATGAAACTGAAACACTGGCCAATAGTGTTTAAGGATTCACGCTCCACGCTCGTATATGCAAGGACTGGTGACCAGTCTTAACTGATTGCACATTCCATCAGTAAGGGCAGAGCAGACTATGAGGGTTGAACTGGCAGAGCAATAGTGCAGCTGTATATAGAATATCGCAATGCACACAACATAATGGGAGACACATCACAGTTTAAAAGAGGCCAAATTGTTGGTGATCATCTCACTGGCACATCTGTGCCCCGGACAGCAAATCTTTGTGGCGTATTGAGAGCCATGGTATCCAGGGTAATGTCAGCATACCACCACCAAGGATGGACCAAATCCAACAGGAGTAATTCTGGATGCAAAAGGAAGCTGCCAGAAAGGGATGTCCAGGTACTAACCTGGATTGGATCCAAAAAAACATAAAAGCACAGCTGCCCAACTCATTGCAGAATGAATTGCATACCTTGGCTCTCCTGTTTTCACCAAAATAGGAGCTCCACAGGGCCAATAAAATGGTTGAGCTGCTATAGCCAAAACTTTTGCGGCTAATTCCAAAGCCAAATGTTGGTTTCAGTCATGCCAGTAGCAAAAATCTTGAGTTGTGGGCAACATGAAATATGTTTTATTCTCTGATGAGTCCACCTTCACTCTCTTTCCCATCATTGCAAAAAGCAACGATTTGATCCTGTGGTCACCAAACTGGACCCACTTCACCCCTTGGCAATGCCTAGAAATTCTGTCAATAACAGTAATAAACAGATGCGGTAACAAGGGGCAGCCTTGGTGGAGTCCAGCACCCACTGGGAACGAGCCTGATTTACTTCTGGCAAAGCAAAGCAAACTCTCGATCCAGTTACACAGGGATGTAATTGCACATAACAATGGACCCCTTACCCCCTACTCCTGAAGCGACCCCCACAGGACTTTTCCAAGCCCAAAAAGCACATGTAGACTGGCTGGGAAACTCCTATAAACCCTCCATATCCATGTGAGGGTGAAGAGTTGGTCCAGCATTCCACAACCAGGAAGGAATCTGCATTGTTGAATCTAACAGCTGTTTGACCATCGTATAGACCCTCCACAGTACACTGGCACAGACCTTTCTAGAAGCCCATGACCCTTCCAGTATCCTTGCGAGGGTGAAGAGCTGATCCAGTGTTCTGCAGCCAGGATGGAATCTGCATTATTCCTCCTTCATCCAAGGTTCGATTGATAGATGGATTCTCCTCTGTAATACCCCATCATAGACCTTCCCAGGGAGGCTGATGATTGTGACCCCCCTGAAGTTGGAACACATCCTCTGGCCCTTTTTCTTAAAGATTGACACCAATCTGCCAATCCAGAGGCACTGTCCCCAACCTCCTCGCAGTGTTAAAGAGGTGTGTCAGCCAAGACAACCCAACATCATCAAGAGCTTTCAGGAAATCAAATCTCATCCACCACCAGAGGCTTACCATCAAAAAGTTTTTTTTTACTACTTCAGTGACCTCAGCCCTAGAGATGGGTAAGTCCTCCTCTGAGTCATCCGGTTGTACTTCCTCCAAGGAAGGTGTGTCAGAGGGATTTAGGAGGTCCTCTAAATATTCCTTCCATTTGAGGCCAACAGAACTCCATCCCTGTTGTAGACAGCACGGGTAAACCCTTCCTTCCCCCTCCTAAGTCCTTGTCAGAATCTTTTTGAGTCTGATTGAAAGTTATTGCCTTGAAGCAGCTGACAGGTAAATGGCATGCTAAGCAGAATGAGGCTTTGGCAATTGAGGAACCAAAAACTCAAATGTGGGAGGAGTTTGGTATGACTATGGAAAATGTCATCATGAGATCTAAATTTTAAGGTCTCATTGACATCATTGACAAAACACGCACACATCCATCCATACATGCATCCATCCAAAACTGTTTCTCCAGTACAGGATCACTGTGAACCGGGCAGGGGAACACCCTGGGCGAGGTGCAAGTGCATCACAGGACACAAATATATTTCGCTTGAAATAGCAAACATTTGTTACCCCATGGCTGAAATTAAACAGGTAAACAATACCTATCAATTTCCTGCAACTGCATGCTTTTACAAACAATGTTTGGTATAGTGGTTCCCAAAGCTCTCCTTGACTGCCCCAGCCATTCCATATATTTGTTATATTTCACCTCCAGGGTCCCTAGCTCAACTAATTATGGGCTTGAAGAGAAGTTAATTAGTTTAATCAGACTGTCTGGGGGTGAAATCTCACAAATATATAGAATGCTTGGGGGTACTTAAGCAGAGGTTTGTGGACCCCTGGTGGAATATACGCATTTATATGGATGTCTTGATGTTGTTCATCAGGCCCACTACAGAGATTTAAGGTTGGAAGAATTTGAAAGCAATTTTTAATTCCCCATTATGTTATATTTCATACCTATCTGGAATATTGAAGCACATATTGAGCCTGGATTCAGCAGGGGGAATTTGTAACCAGTAGATTGAGTGCAATGTCATACCCCTGCCAGCTAACAGAGGTGATGCAATGAGATTCATCCTCTCTGCTCCCCTGGTTTCCTTGTACAGCAGAAGACAGTTCACTAGATCACAGTCTGCGATCAAACGGCAGCAATAATTAATCTTTTGCAGTGAAATAATTGTTTTCCCAAAATAAATAGAAACTGCATGGGTACTCATCCCCAACTATTTTAATGAATATTTTTAATTATCTTGCAGCATCTCCTGTAAGCACAAAGCAGAAAAAATCATCAGAACATTTGTCCTACAAAGGGCTGTTATTCCACACACATGCAAATAAGGAAAGACAAATCAACCTTTTTAACTCTTAATTAAGATATCAAGATGCCAAAAATATTAATAACAAGGAGAAAAAGACTGACATTTCTTGGGAATTGAAAGTGCAGCATTATTTTTCAATCTTTCCTAACGTCTTATGTAATACAGGGTTACGGCACCTGGAGCCTTTCCCTGGAAGCACAGGGCACAAGAAAGGGACAAGAAAGTGTGCTGGGCCCCCACTATGGACGTCTGGGAGAGACACAAGTTCACTGAAGCTACATGGTTTTTGACTGGGGGGGGGGGGCAGCCAGAGTACCAAGACAAAAACAGCCCAAACACATGGAGACCATGGCAGCTCTGCACATACAGAGCCAGAAACGGGAACCAAACCCGCAGCACTGGGACCTCCATGTTGTAGCACTTGTGTACCTACATTCTCAACCTTTAAGGAGATAAAAAAAAAATACATTGCTTTCTATTTTACAAGACATGGCAGCATTTGGCATGACTAAGGAAAGGCTTGTAGCGCTTTACCTTAACTGTACCTTCATAATGCATTCATTAACCATTCTTAAGCAGCTTCAGCTAGCTAGCATGAGATTTTCAATTCGAGACAAGTCTGCACAAACATGTACATGTTTGTAACAGTTTAATTACCTTGTAAATAGTCTATAGGGTTTGCAAACTGCCCCAACGCTTTTGATGTAGTTAATTTTAGGTTTATAATGGAATAGTACAGATTTCTTGACGTGAGTGTTGGCAACCTTCAAAAAGGGTTAATACGTGATATTTGCCAGAGTAACTGCCTGTGTTATTGCTTCTCTTGACTTGGGTGGGTGAGCAAATGTTGTGTTTATCAGAAACATTAGATCAGCTCTGCAGCTTGCCCAGCTTATTAGGCACTCCTTACCCCAGAGCTTAAAACACAGAAGGGGAGAAACAGGGAACAGGGCTGATTGTTTAGGGACTCCTTAGCTTGCGTTGACTTGTTGACTGAGCTAAGCTGCTTACTTCATGCTCCTGCTGTGGAGGCTTGGGGATTAAAGGGCTTCACCTCACTCCAAGCCCGCCCCCACCTCCTTCGCTTAACACAATTTATGTATCCATTTCTCTGAGATGTCCTGGTGGTATTCTTTAGTGAGCCGCCAAGGCGTCCTCCGATTTGTTTTAACCACACAGGGGAAAGAAGGCGCCTGCATTTTGCCAAATTCCAGTGAGGTGAACGTGAATAACAATGGTCCCCACAGTCGCCTTCTCATGGTCACCGGAATATTCTGAAACATTCTGACATTTACCTGGCACCACAAGGTGAAAATAACGAAATGTGATCAAAAGTGACTTTGCGCCTTGACACTCTTACCTTTGCCTCAACACCAGACTTAACACTCCACGCTACATTTGGCTCACCTTTGTAAAATATTTATGAAATGTTTCACAGCTTAACTGGATGCAGGCCACAGTCATATCTACTGGACACTAGACATGCATAGAGAGAGCAAAAAGAGTTACAAATGCGTGAACATGTACAAATCAGACAGGCACAGCAAGAAAACAGGGCTAAGGTTACTTTGAGGGATGTTACTTTCATTAGAGTTTATTTTGTCGTTAACCACTCTGCTACCGACTGTGCTGTTTGCTGATACTACCGGCGTAAATCACAGGCATCGGTAATGACTGGCGACGCCAATGTCTTCTGTCACCTTCACAGAGCAGAAGTGGCTCTCGTGAAACTTATTTCTCATACCACTTAAAATTGAAATTGTTTGCTTTACGGTAATAAATGCAGGCCTCATGAGATAAGGTGCAGCCGCCTGTGCTGAGAGCCAACTGACCATCCATTAGCAAAAGGAAAATCCTATATACCAGAAAAATGCATTCTGCTTTTCATTCAGTGCTCAAATGGTCAGGTACAGTACAATCCTATTTACCTACTTAGGGCTCAAATTGCTCTGTGACCTTTTCCTGAAATACATTAATGCACATAGTTCATGCAGGGTCATTCCGCGCCAGGCGACGAGTGCACTTTCATTTGTCAGCTCTGACACTGGAATTAGAAACAATGATGTTATTTTTAAAATGTCACTGTGTCAAAACACCCTTTGATTAAAGGCGATACTCATTGTGATATGAAATGCTGCTGTTTAATCCGTGTGCAATGCTATTATTTGCTGCAGGCCTTTTTCCAACTCTGTCAGAATGTAGTATTGTCTGAGTTGTTAGAAACCATAAAGAAGAAGATTAATTTCAATTTGACCTATAAAATATATTTATATAACTATACATAACAATACTTAAAATTCATATTACTCACAGGTAATAAAACTAAGTATGATTTTAAGAAAGAACAATATGCAAACTTAACTCACTCTTGGCCAGGGGTTCACATAACTCGCACGTAACCCTGCTGAAAAAAACAGCACAGACCGGTATAATGCATGCTACTTATACCAGTATATGTTGTGTCTGGTGCTGGTGGACCAGCATCATTAATGAAATATTGCTGGTGGACCAACTTCATGTGCACGTAGATCAGCACAGCTATGCTGGTCCACCAGATATACCAGCATCAAGCAAATGCACATTTCCCTGCTGGAAAAAAATTGCATAGACTAGTATACAAACCATGCTGGTCTGTGCTATTTGTTTCAGCAGGGAAGCAGCTTTTTCTATTGAAAAGGTCATTGCAAAGGTTAACATGCACTGTAATTTCTTGTTAACTATGCAAATGCACATAAAACAAGCATGCATTTGCGCTGATACTACAAGACATTGCTGCACATATTGTTTTTTTCACCAAGTGAATAATTGCAAACCAGTTGTCAGTCATTGACAATGGTTCATTCTTCCATATTTCCATTTCGTAAGATGTATATATTATCTGACGATGTTTATAGACTACAAATCTGTCACTTCCTGTGTCCCTTAGCATGCCCTGAATTGTTTGTTGTTGCTCACTTGTGCCTACCCTGTAATAATCCCTTTAAAGCATCAAACGGATGCAGATTGCAGTCTTATGTACATGATGCTTGCGTTTCATTCATTATGGGAGCTGAAACCGTAAAATGCATTATTGATTACACTGTCCAATTTGCATTAGGAAATAATCTACAATACATTTTTTGTTTTATGATTTCAGTAGTATGGAAAACATTATAGAGACATTGTCTTGCAAAGCAGATGGATAGAAATATGAGAACAGTCAAATTGTATCTGTTCTCTTACTTAATAAATCAATCAAGAACAAGAACACGATTATCGGAAAAGAGATCTGTTAAATTTTACTTGACCTTTTTAAACACCAGTTACTCCATTTCTGTCTGACTCGTGTGTTCATTAATCCTACCCTTTCCTTTGTCTGTCATTATCCTGATGCAACAACCCAGCTAGCTTGCTCCTGCATTCTGTTAATTAGCTTCATCCATGAAAACACGCCCCCAGAAAAGACTGAAATCTTATTGCATTGGTAAAACTGAGCGGAATGGCTTAAAATAAAGTAACCGAGGAAAGACACTTTGGACAGATGTCTGTAAATGGATCATGTTTATTTGGGCAAACTTCAAAAGAACCTTTAGAAGAATTTGACAGTTACTCATTACTATCTAGCCCAATGCAGTGCAGAAGGACAAGACACCGATAACATGAAATGTGTCACTATCAGCAGAGATACAGCAGAATACGGTGACAGTGAGGCTTAACAGTGAGAAATAAAGTTGAGATACAGATATGATGAGACAGTATGCCAATAAAAGGAAAAAAAATCTGATAAATAAGTGACACGCACACAGCTGGGCTGAAATCTGAGCCTCAGCACCCAGACACCTGCTTCACAGAGCCCCAGGACTGTATCGGCCGGCTTGCTGGGGTGACCTATTTCCAAGCTTACAGAGTCGGCACTGCAAGCGAGGAGGTACATGAGAATCAATTTCCATCATCCACGAGGTTATTTTAGACAGTAATGAGAACGTGTTTTCAACTGAAAGAAATTATTCATAATTTAGCGAGTTGTCACTGGTGGGTCATTCTCAAATGTCATTCACAATTTCAACCAGTTTTCCAATACTGATTATGTTTCTAGTAAATGACATTGGCACCACAATCATTGGACGGAGGGAAAAAAAAACTTAAACTCCCCACCCGCATGTGCACACACACATGCACGCACGCACAAACACACACACACACGCACAAACACACAGTGACCTATATGTGTCCAGTTCCATGATGGAGCTCAGAAGTTAACAGGTACTTACGACTCTTTTTTCCTGACAAAAATGTAACCTCATGTTGCCTTCTTAAAATCTTATGCATTTTACGCAAACAACAAAAACTCACTGCATCAAATAATAAAACTTGAGGGCAATGATTACTGTAATAAGTAAGCAGATAGTGGATACCACTTTACTGCTGAGGTCTGAGGTGGCTATTACAGGACCTGTTACATAAGCTTGTTTAAGTACACATTTCCAGTTCAATTAATCCAAGCTTTTTGTAAAATGGTCTGGCTCCTCTCCAAGGTATCTACCAGAGATTCGAATCCAACGTGCTGCATAGCTAAACATACAAGAGAATAAGAATGCATAACACCTTCATTTTCACACATCTGAATTATTCTTTCAGTAGCATGTATATTGTCTGATGTACTTATTAACAATATAAAGAATATTTAGGCTTGTATTCCCAAACAATGTTTATCAATATTGAAATACTCTACGGTTCAAAAAATCTATTTCCAGTAATTATAGTGTAATTCACAAAGTAAGGGGCAAGAGTTGACTTTAAAGTACTGGGACACAGTAATAAGTTAACGGGCCATGACGATACAGATTTAAGTATCGCTAACAAAAGCACAAACTACCATTTAATTTCTCCTTGGTACAAATTCTCCATCATCCTCTGAGAATGTTAGGAGAAATAAGTGCTACTTTTTAAAGAGAAATAATTTTCTCTCTGCAGAATAAGTGATTTTTCACAGTTCAAGAAGAATGTATGATTTTAGAGCTACATTTTAATTACCTGTCAGCCATTAACTTCAAAGTACCACTGGGTTCCAGAACTTCTCTGAATTTGTTAGCCATGGAGCCTGATGTAGTCATTAAGAGCATGCTCTACTTCTTATTCTACTGGCATTCACGTTATGCCTATCACATTCAGTTCGGTGTTTTTTTTTTTTCTTAACTTGACTGGATTAATGAAAAATCCAACAATAAGTGTCAATCGTTTTTGGGTGCCTCCAAGTCGCAGAGCTAAAAACGATTATGGCAGGATCCCTAGGAGGTAAAACTTCCCAGTTAAACCATAGAGGGAACCTGAAAATGGAGCTCCTAAGACACACTGTGTCAACCAGAGATGTTCATAAATTCAAATGAAGTCTCAAGTCTCTCATGCTTCTGCTGATCGCTCTCTCATTTGCAACATGCTATTCAATCTACTTATAATACTACATTGGCATATGTAAACAATTCAAAATATGTCCTCCATCATCATCACTCCTTTGTCTATTAGCATATAGTATCAGCATTGCTTAGTTGTTTGGTATATGATCAATTTTCCAAGTTATCATCGGGGACAAAGTTGCTCTTTTCATGTGGCTGGTTTGACAATTTTTAAGGAGAAATCGTTTGAAAATGTCAATATTATAAAAATAGAAAATTCAATATTCATTGAAATTATATTCCGACTAGAATAAGGTACAATTGATAATATTGTATAACGTTCCGTAAAGGCTGCCATGTGAGACGCCGTACCCCTGTATCCACGGGTGATGTTCCGAGACCTACCGTGGATAATAGCAAACTATCTGCAGGCCCCAAATATAACTGGATTTCCATGTAGATACTTATCGTAAAGTTTAATTGATAAATGACACACATCGACATTACCAACGTTAAATACAGTAATAACAAAGTACATTGTTCATCATTATACAGTACCGAATATGTATAATAATGCTCTCTCTCTTTCTCTCTCTCTGTCTCTCTCTAATGAAAGGGATTATGAGACTATGGCCTTAATCTCAAGAGAAGATAAAATAAAGAAAACACTTCATTTATCAAGTGATGATGGAGCAATGAGAACCATGCTTTTTATACTCCTTAAAGGACAAAAGATCAATGAGAAAACATAGACTGTTACACATTTTACAATGAAATATATGGTATCATGTACCCGCACTTAACCTGTAACGAGAACAATTTATCTGTTTAAAAAAGTCTTAACCTTTTGTGGGTACCCGCCGTTTTACAGTCCATCCTCACTTAGCAGGTGGTTTGAAGCATATGAACCATTTCTGGAATTTAAAAAATACATTTTCAGAATGTGGTAATGTGTGGACAACTGAAACCATGAGTGTCGGGGTCCCACCATATAGCAAAGCACCCACCTCTCAAAAAATACTCACACTGCTATTTGTACCTGCATAAGGGTCCAGCAATCAAAATCCATAAACCTTCTTTATCCACAACATATCTTAAACTGGGCAAATATTACACTAAACTAGAGCTACATAATATTCCATTAACACATCGCAGTTTAGGGACAGAACCAGAAGTGGAGTGGGGGTAAGAGGGGCAAAAAGGGGTCAATATGAAAAAAAAATGTGTAATGTTTTTCATTTATTTCAGTGATTTTATAAGTAATTCTAACTGTCTTTGTTTGGGTGCTGTTTACAAAAACAGCACCTAAAAAACACAACTAAAAAGAAGACATTTTACTGCGTTGGGATTGTTAGCCATCTTGCACTTTTTTGGCATATAAATAACAATAAAGCAATAATTTTAAGCTATTTTTCACGAGTCCAAAATCTGAAGTCTGAGTCGAGCCTAAGTCTTTTGAGGACGAATTCTGAGTCAAGTTTCATACATATGACTTAAGTGCAACTGGAGTCCAAGTTAGAAACTCTAGTCCCCATCTGTGGTGTCAAGTAATTGTGAAAGAAAGTTCACCATAAAATGATAGATGTTTTTTGGTAACACTTTACTTAAGGGGCCATTTTCATTTGTCAGTCATAATGGTCCATGTAGACCTATATCATGTAGTTGCTATATCTGTTCATGATTTGTACTTTAGTAGTAACTGAGTCACCAAGTTACTTGTGTCCCCTCAAGTAAAGTGTTGCTGACGTGTTATAAATGATTTACTGGTTTTGCTTGGATGATGAAACTTATTGCTCATTTAAGATCTGTATCTCACTGGCAATTTGACAGAAACACATTATAGTTTGCAGGATTGTTAGTTTAGGCTACAACTGAACACTGCATAAATATGTGGCAGGCAAGGCTTGAGGCCACATGATATCAAGAAATTAGATTACTTGGAGAATGTCTACAGTCACAAAAGGTGTCTGGGAAGTAAAGCTCAGATTTAAGCACATGTCACTTATTTATCAGATTCTTTTTCCTTTTATTGGCACGCTGTCTCATCATCTCTGCATATCAACTTTGTTATTTCTTACACTTAATCTGGAGTTTCCTTGTAAGATACAGATATACCTGAAATACAACAAAGGCCTGTCGTTTCCTTATGATCTGACCTTGGGAGGACAGCATCCTTACACACATGAACCATTCAATCTGTTTTCTCACAAACTTTTTTGCATTCATAACAAAGAACTGTAGAGGGAAAACGGGACGTGATATGTTGTGAAGACAGAGAGTAATGCTCTTGTGCCTCTGCATGAATAAGGGTGAACCTTCCGTTTCTCAAACTGCATTCTACAGCTGTTGGAGACTTTATTCTCATAGAGCTCAAAATCTGCTTGCAGCTATCTTCATATTAACACTTCTCAATTTTTATTTTTCTAAACGGTATAAAGCCATACACACCATGCGGTGCAGCTTTTGAAGTGTCACGTAAAACATTCTGATTAAAGCATAGAAAAGTGAAATTCAACACTGTGTGATTCCAGTTACACCCAATCATGTCGGCTTTCATAAGTTTCTACAACATATTCTACATGGGACTTCCTAAAATTGCTACAGAAATTCTGTCTTTGACCATGTCATAGAATCAGCAAAGGTAACTACAGTACATGAACCTGTCATCCACCTTCCACTGAAACGAGAATCGTCCGAAAGTTAAGGTGAAAGAAGTTTCAGAGACAGTCATGGAAAAACGCCCTTTTACACTCTCACTATAAGCAGATACACCCACCTCACGCTTTACTCTGCATGAATATCATAATTTATGCTCCTGGTGCCGAGGATAGAGAAGTTACTATATGGTAATTGCTTATATATCAGAGCCTGTGCTGAGAATTTTTAAGAAGCCCAGAACCAGGCAATGCACCACCTCAAAGCAGAGAGTGGCTCACTGACAGGAGCGAAGCAAAAGTAACCATTTCTCTGCATTTCTCCCTCTCTCTATTTGTGAACTCCATAATCTGTTTAGGGGTGGGGATGGGTGAATACAGCCATAAGTACTTTACTTCATAATTAGTCCTTCATATGTAAATATATTTTGATGCAGTCCACTTTCGGCATATTCTGTATTTGTTTATTGTGAACGGAATAATAATTTCCTCTGAAAACAATTATAGCAAGAAATTCTTATAACAGGAAGTGTTGCTGAATAAAATGTGTAAGTACTTGGAAAGGTATGCTTGGGTGCAGACAAGCTTCCGGAAACGAAAGGTCTTTCCTGAAGGAATTCACAAACATGTACAGTAATTAAGAACACAGTAATGCAGGATGGGTGGATTTTAACAAGCAATGATTTTTTTCTAAACCACAAATATCAGAAACATTATATGAATTCATTTTTAACAGCAAAGGGCTGGTGTGTATGCAGGTTTTTGGGATAACCTTTAGGTCAGCTGTCGCTTCAGAATTCCCCAGGAATTCCCAGGAATTAGCCAATAAGTCCTCTAATTAGTAAGCTAATTAGGAAGCTGCAATGAAAACCCACATACACAGCAGCCCTTTATGGACAATATTGCCCATCCCTGATCTAGATAATTTAAATGAAATTAACAAGATAACATTT
This sequence comes from Cyphomyrus plagiostoma, assembly GCA_019775915.2. Taxonomy (NCBI): domain Eukaryota; kingdom Metazoa; phylum Chordata; class Actinopteri; order Osteoglossiformes; family Mormyridae; genus Cyphomyrus; species Cyphomyrus plagiostoma. The sequence goes on from JABFEA020000044.1 coordinate 10,474,703, forward strand.
AAAAGCTTCAATTAATATATATTACATATATAATTTGAACAGAATGCAAAATAGGGCAACTGAAATTGCTCAGTCTCTAAGGATCAAGATACATATACCTACAGTATATAAAACATGCATATACACACAGTGCTCAGCATAAATGAGTACACCCCACTACATTTGTCAGAAAACCCTTTAGTTTCCTTTCAGAATCAACATTTTCTATGAGATACTATACTACAAAATACTCCCACAAATGTGGGCCATTGATTGCAAACAAGATTTCTTAATTTGCACACACAAAAAAAGTGATTTTCCTAACAAATTCATTCAAGCCCATGTTGCAAAAATGAGTACACCCCAATTATAGTCTTAGGAGAAAAGCCACACTTAAGACTGCAAAATTCTAATTAACGGGCATTGAACCACTGGTGAGTCTAATGATTCATTTAAGAGGTGTCCAGCAGACAGGTGACGATAAAAGGGCATTACTTAACAAAGAAAAGCCCTTCTCATTTCATGCTGTCAGCAATGGCTCCACATGGAAGAGAAATGTCACAAAATCTGCAAAAGAAAATCATTTCTTTACACAAAAAAGGTGAGGGCTACAAGAAGATCAGCAAAGCTTTACATATCAGTCAAAATACCGTAGCAAAAGTCATGCAAAAAATTGAAGAAAGTTGGAAGTGCAACCATCTTACAGAGACGTGCAGGCCATCCACGGAAGTTAACATCTCGACTGGAGCGTCTGCTGATGAGACTGGTTGAAGAAAATCGCCATGCAAGTTCACTGCAGTTGGCTAAAGCAATAGAAAACCAAACTGGAGTGACCGTTTCCCGTGACGCCATACGGTGCACACTGCAGAGGAATGGCATGCATGGGTATCGTCCACGAAGGAAGCCTCTCCTAAAGCCCATGCACAAAAAAGCACGCCTAGAATTTTCTAGGGCCCATGCTGAAAAAGATGACTACTGGGACTCTATACTTTGGAGTGATGAGACAAAGATCACTGTTTTTGGAACTAATCGTTTCAAAACTGTATGGCGTCGTAAAGGTGAGGATTTCAAAGAAAAATGCATCGTGCCTACAGTGAAGCATGGTGGGGGCAGTGTCCTTATGTGGGGCTGCATGAGTGCTCCTGGTGTTGGGGAGCTGCATTTCATTTATGGTATCATGAACTCAACAATGTGCTCTATACTGAAGGAGAAGATGCTGCCATCACTCCATGCACTTGGATGAGGTGCACTTTTCCAATACGACAATGATACAAAACACATCAACTGTTGCATTTCTGAAGTAGAACAGGGTGAAGGTGATTGAATGACCAAGTATGTCTCCTGATCTGAACCCAATGGAACACCTGTGGGGAATTCTGAAGCGTCAAGTTGAGCATCACCCTCCATCCAGCATCCAGACTCTAAAAGAGGTTATTCTTGAAGAATGGAAAAAGATAGATGTTGCAATATGTCACCAACTTGTTCATTCCATGCCTAGTACACTTGGTGCTGTCCTTAAAAATCACGGCGGTCATACAAAATACTAGATGTAGTTAAACAAGTCAATAAAACTAAAAAATTTTGAAAATTGTTCTTTTGTTCATTGAGCTACTGATTAAATTGTGACTTTTAAAGGGGGTGTGCTCATTCATGCTGAACACTATACAGTACAGGCCAAAAGTTTGGACACACCTTCTCATTCAATGTGTTTTCTTTATTTTCATGACCATTGGTAGAT
>JABFEA020000044.1:10485362-10499605 GCA_019775915.2 Cyphomyrus plagiostoma
GCAGTTCTGAAGGCGAAAGGGGGTCAAACACCATATTAGTATGGTGTTCCTAATAATCCTTTAGGTGAGTGTATATAGATCAAAATGTTTGGGACAGCTTACAGCTGTAGAAATACCGTTTAAATAATTCACTTATAGTAATAAAGTCTGCTTACAATGTTCATTTTGAGTCTTTTTATACATAACATATGGAAAAAATTAAAACTATGGTAATTCTTTTTTTTTTTTTACTTGCCTACTTTGCCTTATGGTAACCCATCTGCTTCTGGCTAGCTACTGGGGGCAAATGTTGCATGCACAGAAAACATGACGCGAAGAACAAAGTAAACTGCCGAAAACAAGCCAAGGAGATGTAGTAGCAAAACTACAATAAGCTATATTTTATGTACAGTACTGTCCTGCATTACAGCGTATTTAAATTATACAGAATTCAGTCATTTCTGTAGTACTGTAATTTAAAAGACACTTGAAACAGCTGTACAATATTTTGAAAGCATTGAAAATTCAGTAAATACACACTCTCCATTCTATTATCTTATATTCATGTAATAAATACATAAATGTCAATTAGATGGTAATCTGCCTGAGACATAAAAAGAAAAAATAAATTGGCTATAATGATCATCCACTTATTGTCATGCCCTGCTCCTCTGATAATCCTGTGTGCCACGCCCCCTCATTAACCTTGTGTGGAATCCCCAAGATTTACCAGCTGTTTCGTGTTATTTCTGATTAGTTCTGTGTATTTCAGTAATCGTTCAAGTACCTAGGTCTGTCATTGAAGTCTGTGGAAGACTTCCAACTACCCCTTCCAACTTGTTCCTCTCCTGCTTCCCCGCTCCGTCACCCAGCCTGGTCATGACACTTATAGTGATCAAATTCACGCAGACAGGCATGATCACTATAAAAGGTTTATTATGTTATCAAGAAATGTAACCTATTTATTTTCTTTTTTTGGGAACTTGCTTTTCACATTAAAACTAAAATGTGACCTATTTCATAAGACATTTTCATTGTCTGCATTTCAATTGCTCGAAATATTCAATAACCATAAACGATTCATATGCTTTCTCCAATTATTTAAAAATTATAAAGACAGTCTTTTATTACAAAAAATATCACAGCGTTAATAGTTGAGCATATTTTCAGTACAAACCTTGTCAATGAAATATGAGGGCAAAAAAAAAACAAAATAATTGCTCATTAAATGGTAATCACGGTAACATGTTCAATTAATCATGATATTATTTTGAGGTCATATTGCCCAGCCCCGGAAGTTTCAGCATAACAAAACCAAACAAATGCATTTTGAGAAATGGTACAATTATGTCAAACCAAGCTTATTTACTGAAAGCAAGATTATTTCCCGGGCATGTGCATATAAAAAGTATACTGTGTGCAACAATCAGCCAATCACACAAGCACTGAAACAGTGTTGCATATTTTAATGCAGCGAAATAGAATATTATTGTGCTAAAATACAGGGCCAGGCCTTGGTGTTCTGGCCCCCTAGGCAAGATTCTGCTGAGCTACTAAAAAGAGTGCTGGCCGCAGATTGCTGACAGTGTAAATATACACGTACAGTTTGACCATTGTTAATAAAATTAATAATTGCCTTGATTTCCAAATATGCTTTGTGGTTTTTTTAATTATTCCTAGTTTTTTATTCATATTCATTACCGTTTTTTATTATTCAGTATTAAATTATCTTGTCACCCTTCAAAACCAAGTCAATATTCCTTTATTCATCATGTACACAGAAATACAGCATGGATATGCGGCCAGGGAAAACGATAAAGGCAGTGACATATTTTAGAAGAGTGACATCCATGTTCATTAATAATTGCACTCATTAAAAAGTGCAAATGGTAGAATACATGGATATTAACTATAAATCTAAACAAGTCCAGTAAAGTAACTTAAGCAATGGACTATGTGGGACAATGCACACCACTTGATTTTCAGATTATGTATTTCTACACATCGTTATTAATAATTGCATTGTGTCCATTCACCACCATTGACTGTAAAAGAGAGCGACAGCTACTGAAAGTGAAATGAACATTCGAATATTAAACTTTGCCCATAAAGTAATCTGGAAAGCCAAGGGATATGCAAGAGTTGCTATAAACTGAAAAATTCTGAACCAATCTCTCATTACAGCAGACATCATCTCTTTTTGCAGATATAGGCTTTCATAGATTTAGCAGACGTAGCGAAAGGGCTCGAAACGTAAAAATGATTGGTATGCATCCCTGCCCGTTGACATCAGAGGTCTGAGATTAAAAACTGCCTGGCTTGCTTGTTGAAAGATATTACAGCTGGAAGACTGAATATCAAATACACAGCTAACTTTACAGCAGTCACAAGATTCTCACAGACAAGCTATTTTGAGAATCAGTGAAAGCCCATTCATCTGGTAATCTACCAAATTCTTGTCTGTGATTGGTCCAAGCACTGCTTGAGATCTGTGAGCCTGAAACCTAACCTTCTGTGGAGCAGGTTAGGCATGTAGCATCAGCTACCGTGTTGAATGAATCCCTCTAAGTAGTAAACCAGTACTGTAATCAGAAAGCCAGAGTTACTTCTACTTAGCATCAGCTTTCCAGCTAAACCAGTAATCTGGCCCCTGGACTCCCCTGGATCCAAGTCAAAGTTCTGTTTGTGGAGTTTCAGTTCTGCATTTAACATCATCATCCTGGCTCTGGTCCAAAACAAGTTCTCCCAAATAACGTACCTGAATTCACCTGCAGGTGGATCACGGACTTTTTTTCCTAACAGGAAGCAACATATTAAGTTGGGAAAGCACACCCATGACCCTCTGACTGTCAGCACTGGTTCTCCTCAACACTGCATGTTATCCCCACTGTTCTTCACCCTGTACATGAAGAGCTGCATCTCTAGTCACCATTCTGTCAAACACCGGATATTCACATAAGACACTACCCTCATGGGACTCATCTCTGATGGGGATACGTCTGCCTACCAAAGTGAAATTGACCCTCAGCTGTCCTGCTGCGGTCAGCACAATCTGGTTCTCAATGCATTGCAGACCATGGAGATGGTAGCAGACTTCAGGAGAAACTCAGTCACCACCAACCCCCCATCATGTGACTGTGAGTCCTTCCATTTCCCGTGCACCACCATCTCCAAGATGCATTTTGTTCAAACAATCAGGTCAAGTATTATAACATCATTAAAGTAAATCATACGGTTTATCTGGCAGAAAAACCTGCAGGTTATGAATATTAGCCCAGCCAGAGTTTCTTAGTTTAACTGCAAAGGTTCTTAAACATGTTTAGTATTTCGATTTCCAGGCAAGAGTTAAGCGTTATTTTTTATTACCACTATAACTAGTGGGTGGCACTCTGGCTCAGAACATAGCGCTGCTGCCTCAAACCTACAGAGCTGGGGGTGTGGAGTTTACATGTTCTCCTCCTCTCCAAGCCCAAAGACATGCAGTTAAGCTAACTTGTGTCTTTAAATTACTGGTAGAATGTGTGCGTATGTGCCCAACAATGGCCTGGCATCTGAGTCATGCCTTATTACCCTGTTCTCCCTGGGATGGCCCTGACCAGGATAAACTGACTGTAATTGGTGCCCCATATTATTGTACAAGTTGTTTGTTGTTACGAAAAACATTTCCTCGTCACATGGTGCATAACTTACTAAAACATTTGTTACAAAAAGAACTGGATGTAAAAAAATGTAAGTGCTACTGTGAACCATTTATAAACAAAGTAAAAAAAAATGTTAAATTATAGAACACTAGCTGCTTGTATTTCCAAGCATGCTTGAATAGACACAATGGTATATTTTCTTGACAACGCAGCCATTGACATTTCACAATGATCTCCTGTCCCTTGCCATCACCATATAACATCATTTCATTAATGGAACTTTGACTAATAGCTTGCTTATTCCATGCAATTATTGTCAAAAGACAACATATGCAGTGGTCAATCACTGATATTTTAAGACCCAGATGTTTACAAACAAGGAATATCCTTGTGTCCTATGAGAGCAGTTAGTGGAGCTGTTTTTTATCTCCAAAATGATATACTCAGCTGAGATGCTTTCAGCCAAGCTTCACTTCATATGAATCCTGGAACTTCGGCAACATACTGAAAAATGATGCTCAGAATATTCAGGAAGCCCTGCCACGCTCTTTTGATAAATGCACAGGTCTTCCATGGTGATTATCTACTTACATTTTAAATATGTTTATGCAGAGTAATTTATTTTTTCTAAGTGAAATATGTACAGCATATCTTCTACATATCACAAATTTCATAAAACATTCAAACAAATGACGCACTCCACGGCATATCAAATGAGGAATCAAAAACACCATTTATAGTTATATAAAGCAAAATATCTAAAAGAATGAAACTGTCACTCCTACCAACAGCAAAAGTTTCTATCTATTTGGGACAGAATATAAACAAATTCTATTTCAGGTTACCATTTCTTTTATTACCTTCTTACACCTTCACCATCACTAAAGATAATAATCACAATATGACATAAAAAAGTCTGCAGGTAGTGCTGAAAATGTTACCAACTCTCCCACAGTGCAAAGACATGCAGCCCGCTGCTGAGTTAACTGGGTTGTGTTATACACAAAGTAATCCCGTTGCAGGAAGGTTTGAAGAAAGGTATTCAGATTAATGGAAAACCAAGACAAACTGTGGCTCCCCCAGGATTCTGCTATTAGCTATAAATGGCACAAACACCCAGATCCAACAGTGAAGAATATGGGGGGCGTGGGTTAGCGTACAAAACAGAGGGAGTAGCACACAGGGGAGGTCTGGGGATTATCCATAGTGACCTTTTACAGTGTGTTTTCCCACTGTAGAGAGCGTCACTCTTTGCCAGAGCAACAGTGCAGGAGATTCTGACAGTTTTCCCATTTCAACATTTTGAGGTTAACGGGTTAAGCCCATGAAAAAAAACCTGTTTAAAAACTAAAAAGAAAAATAAACAAACTGTTATATTAATCGGCAATCACTGTGCTAATTATTTGAGCCAGCAAAATGCAGGCAATAATACTGAGAGGCGAGATCAGACACTCTATAAATGTGGCAGCATTTTCGTACCTTCGCCAGATTTCTGGAACTTTGATTGTTTACTCTTCCACGTTTTATATGAATAACTGTGCTTTCATTGCATACAGAGTGTCCCCCTCATACATTATCAAGCTAACTACAGAGTTATTTTGCTTTATAAGCCCTGGCACGGAGCATTATCACTGACCACCATTAGCATCAGCGCTAATCAGTCCACACAGCATGCCATTATGTAACCCTTTATACTGTCAAGCGAGGTACTTCACCTATTTTGAACAAAAGCATCAGACAAAGCAATACAAGACTGCTGTATTACATCTTTAATAAGGCAGCGCTGGTATATCGCAAACAAAAATGTAGCAATTTCATTTTCACTCACTGTTAACTAAAGTGCATTGCTACAGAGTAGCTCAAAATATTTACATTTATAAGGTAGTCCACCTCCTTAACCTGTTTTTCCAATTTAAATCTTAAATGTATAATGTTTGTGTACATTTATCAACCAACTGAGCTTAGTCAGACATTCTGTGTACCCAAAGACAACCAAAGAGTGCAGTTACAGTAATAACCTCCACCATCTCGATAATTCACTGCAGTTCATAAATGATGATCGGTTATGTCAATAGCAGTATTTAAATTCAAAAAGCAGCAGCATTGCTCATTTCATGCCACAATGAGTATTGTCTTAAAAAAGAATAGGCTGCCTGATTACTGCAATAATCATTACAGAAAATGAAATCAAATTTAAAAAAAATAATTTTAAAAATGCATAATACTGAGTAGCAACCTATTTTTCATCACACAGTCTAAAGGTCGATGTATCACTAGACGCATTTTCTAACTGTGTCAATTTAATGATGAATTGCTTCATCTTCAAAGCTTAAGCTAGAGCTGGATTTATTCCAGAATTAAAGGGAAACTGAAGGCAAAAACATTAAAGAAACATAGAAGTGCAAGATTCAGTGATCATGTGCTTTTCAAAGCATGACTGTTTAGCTTGTACCTCCAGACTTTCTGGTGGCATAATATCAGTTGCTTCTTGAGCAGACTGCTGCAGTGTTCGTCACTCATCACTCCTCCAGCTTACACAATAATGTGCTCTATTTCCATTAATTGCAGGTGTTAGAGATACCCTGGATCACACCTACATTCATATTCTCAGCTGTCTATGACATATGCCATTGCAGCCCAGAGCAGGGTGACTTAATGCGTTGGCGATTTCCACTCGTACACGACAATGATGCAGAATTATGTCCAAGATGTTCAAGAGTGGAAATCAAAGTACTCTTAAGAGCACAAATGATCCACTTAGAACCCTGAGACTTGCAAATGGCTAACAGTGGGTTGTAGACAAGGTGGGTCATCAGCTATGTTATATAATTATTATGTGGGTTTCCCAGTAACTAGAAATGACATCAGATTTAAATAAACTATAACTTCTTATATGAACTGTATGGTAAATTCAGTTATATGGCCAGTTTCCCAGTCAAGGATTAAGCCTAAACTTAGACTAGCTTTGAGTTACAATGGTGAATCTCCATTTAAACAGCAATTTAGTCCAAGACTAGTCTTAATCCTTGTTCGGGAAACCAGCTCAAAATGTTTATATTTAAACCTATAAAAAGTTTGGAAGACTGTAATTTGCTTTATATATTTTATTTTTTCAGTGTTGTTGGTTGGCTGTTTGTTTTTCAGTGTCTACATTTCCACTGGATTAGTTTATTTACATAGCATAAGCTGCTACACAAAATCAGATTTGCTTTAAATTTTTATTACTCAGATCATACCATATTCTCCATTCTCATCCAAAGTAATAAGCAAGGTACTATGTGACAAATAAAGTTACACTGAGTTAATGAAACTGTTTTGCCTATTTATCATTTTATCTAGTATGGTAACTTGTACAATCATAATTTAGACTTAATTGTCAAAGTAAACCACCAGTTAGACTGGGAATAGACTGTTTGTGAAGGCAGCTGGTCACCACCCCCACCATGAAACATTAATGGAATGTACTGAAATCCATTTACAGTGAAACAGCCTAGCCAATGGTGGACATTCCAAGTGTAATCAGTATCCTCTGACTTTCACACAGGGCCAGTGATATAGGCGGCTGCCTAGGGCACGAGTTCTTGAGGGGGGTATAAACTTTCAGCCAATGTTACACTCACCTAGGGTACCACATGGGTTCGGACCGGCTGGTTTCACACATCTGCAAATAAATCATCATAAAGCGGTGTAGCTACTAATTGTGGACCACGTGTACCCCCTCGCCCCTCCCACCCTGCACACACCCCAACACGCAGAAAATTAAAGCTTGTAATCAGTGAGAATGCATTGCTATTCCTAAAGCTGTAATTGAATGATGAATTATAGGGCCTCGTGCACATTTGCACACAAAAATAAACAAATTAACAGCAAATGAACCAATTAAAACAAACAACAAATATGCTAATTAAAACTGTTGCTAGTCTAATGTGAAGAGTAATTCTTCACACAAGTCGGTTGGCACACACACTTAGCCAGATAATTATCCAAATGTAAATTATGTGAGTTTGTTTGAAACTTCTGACAAACAAATACACACCAGACTATTTAAAATATGAAACAAATCACATATCAAATAAGATAAATATTTATCGGACTGCTGCTAAATTGAACAGGGAAATTGGCCTGCACACTACAGGCAGTCCCCAGGTTAGGACCGTACATAAACAGACTGCCAAAAACCTAATACAATAAAAAAAACAAAAAACAAAAAACAACAAACGCATGCACTACTTTGTGACGCTTGTGAAAACATCAGTGGCTTCAGCAGTTCATCTGCTTGAGGTACAGTACAGTACTGTATGCAGGGGCGCCGCTAAGGGGGGGAAAGTTGGGACAATTCTAAGGGCCCACGCCCTTTAGGGCCCCCCAGAGATCTGCTTTATTAATAATAACATTACCTAAGGGGGCCCAACCTCATATTTTGTCATAGGGCCCTAAATTGCTAGCGGCACCCCTGACTGTATGTAGTTTTATTATCACTGTATAATTATCATATACTGTATTATTATTTTACAGACATACCTATGAATTCGACTTAAACACAAACTCACGGAATGGATCTTGCTCATAACCTGGGGGCTGCCTGAATAAGAAAGAGTGGGACAGGGTCCAACTGATGGTAGAGCAAAATTCAGCAGGGGTGATCTGTCTTGGCTGGTGTGATGTGGGATCAGTGTGCATGCCAGGGTGCATCAACGCATCCATCCCCAGCAGAAGATTCCAGTTTAAGGGATAGTTCAATAACAGGCTAACTGAATAACATTTTTAAAAATGATAAAATATCACGTATTGACATGGTAAGGTAGACGGCGTCAAGCCGGTTTTCAATCTGACGGGGAAAAAAGGTAAATGTCATTGTGCTAATAATATATTTTTGCAATTCCTTAAAGGCTGGTTCTGAAGTTAAGGTTGAATTTAGTAACCTATGATCAGCTGTAAAATGCAAAGCTTCGACTGTTTTTTTCCTAGTATTGCTTTATCAGTTTTAACACAAGCCTTGGTAAATCTACGTTCACATGCACACTAAGAAAATCAAATTACTGTGTAAAAATTCCCAGTGGTCCATTTGGACTAGTGTGGTGCTGAGGTATCTCCTGCCACACGGCTGCACGCGGGTTCTCATCCCTGAGGTGGTTTGCTGTGTGCTGTCTGCACATTCTCCTTACCGCTCTCACTTCATTCATCCACACACCCTTTATTATTAACGTCATTATTTTTTACATCTGTGGCGTAATAGGTCAACTGGAATAAGCTCAGGACTAACAAGCTAAAAGGAGCCCTATCACCGCCTATCGTAGTGGAGTTGGACATACTTCGGTCAATAAATCAATTCCCCTCTCGTACAGTACATGTATACTGGGACAAAGATAGACTGCCGATGAAATGGCGTAGTCCAGCTATAACCATAGCTCAATTTAGCTGTGCATGTAAACGTACTGATTGTTTTTGGGTGTTTTCACATTTATAGTAAGGTTTCTGTGCTCCAAATCAGTTGAGTTTTATTGGTTAGACTGGTTTAGGGCGGGAGCAAGAAAGTAAATACAGGCTGAAGGCCCCATGCCCTGGGCCTTGCAGTTGAACATTGCTCACGTTTATGTATTGTTGCCTTAGGTTTTCTTACTTTCACACGGCACTGTTCACTGGTCAAATCCTCTATCCCTCTGCCGTTGACTGAATATTTGGAAAACTTCAGTGTTTTCTGGAGTTGTTTATAGGAGCTGACAGATGTTGTCATCTGCCCAGATTTCAAGAAATCAATGTACCTCGGTGCAAGATCAAATAAGGCCTCGTTTTAATTTCTCCTTCTCCACTGAGCTGCTGCTACTTGCTTGCCTGCTCTGCCACGTCCCAGAATGCAAAGCACACCTGGCTTCGGGGGCCTTTAGCTAAAACTTGTGGAGTACACCAGGAACTTGGGTTGAATTGAAGTTGGACCATGTTCACATCACAAACAAACTGCTCCAGTGTTAGTTTGGAATTGAACTGAGTCCACCACCTCTCAAGGGTCTTGGTACAGTTGTTTTGGCCCTTTTTAACAGTGAAGTCTGATGTTCTTAACCCGGAAACTGTATGTGTTAAAACAAAGTATCATATTCATATAATAAACCGTGCGGCTGAACTTGAACGGAAAGTATACTTGACATTCTGTAACTATCTAGGTGGTAAAATGCTATTAAACATTGACAGGACATGTAATAGAGTCTAGAATGAATACTGGACGTTAGCATTGAGGCAAACCGTCTACAAGGGGCTGGATTTGTCTGACCTTTAGCTTCTCTGTGGTGATTGATTAGCAGGCCCCTCCTAGCTAACGCCACAGGCTATACAATCCAGCTCTCCATGAGTAGACTGCTGTCCTTCCTACAGTTTAAATACGGTTTGTAGTAACAAACGCATGCACTACTTTGTGGCGGTCATGAAAACATTGCATGGCTTCAGCAGTTTGTCGGCTCAAGGTAAGGTACAATACTGTATGTAGTAACACACTGCTTAATTATCAATTAACAATAAAAGTAAGTTTTCCAACTTACATTACAAAATTGACTTAAAGACAGACTTAGGGAACGGATCTCATTTGTAACCTGGACACTGATTATATTCAGTGTTTTGTATCTTTTTTTTTTTTACTTCTTACTATTACTTCTTAATATTAATTAGTCAGAGGTCTATTCTGCTCATTTAATATAAAGCATACCAACATGTGCCAGTCTGTGTGTGCTAGTAGTAGGTGGTTGTCATAACATTAACATTAGAGAAGCAAAATGACTCGCAATATTCCAAGGACTTGGTATTCGGTAGGTTAAATGCAGAAAATGCATAAAAGAATTTTATAGGCTACACCACAGAATTAGTTTCCGTGTGTGACCCCATGTGCTTGGTGGATAAAAGTGATTTCAATTTGGAAAGTTCTTGCGACGTTGGCGTTAGGAAATTTCCCCAAGTCGTTTCGACATTCCCCATTTGCAGCAGGAAGCCGTGTAGCATGCAGGGTAAGAATGTGAACACTGGCTCAGACGCCTGCACAAGCCTGAGGGAAGGAGGATCCTTCAAGTTACATTTTACTTGTCAGGATCGCTAGACAAACATGCACAATGCGAAAGACCACTGGTGTGTGAGAGGACTATAAAAATTATAATTGTAACAATAATTGAATAAATAATGCATGCACTGTATATTGTTGTAACTGCAATTACGTTGCCTAGTTACATCTCACAATACGCTCCAAAAATGGCCCGAAACTATCAAAATTATCTGCCAGTGCAGTAAGAAAACTGTACTTGGTAAGATTTCCTAAAACAATATATCTAAATGCAAGCAAATGAATCTTACTCATAAGATGTGTTGTTAGTTTATTAATGAAATTAGAATTCTGTCTAAATATAAGAGAATTATACTTGCTTCTTATTATACTTGATTTCTATTTCTTTGCAGTGTAGGCAAGTTCAATTCAAATATCATAAGCTAATACCAAATACATAACCAAATACATACCCCCCACCAGACCTAACAGAATTGTCAATGTAATAGTTTACCTTGAAATTATACTTTCGTTTTTATTCTTCCCTAACAATTTAAGTCCGTATCCAAATAAAATCCCATTTCAATTTTAGATCCCATTGCTACATAAATCAGTTGACTACAAGTCTTACCCACTTTTACTTACTAATCTTGTATATTATCATCATGTAGTTATATGAACTGGTAAATGTTACGTTTGGGGAGAATTCACCAGGGTAATGTCCTGTTGAACATACTCTGAGCCCACCCAGCACTAGAGCTTCCAAGAGTAGATTCTGGCAGCCCAAACTCTGTTTGATCTTGCATTTGGCAGATCATGACAGTGACTTCTTTAATATAATTTCCACAATACTGGGCTCTCCTCTGCCCTGCTGTATAGTGTTCACAGTTGAGCCGAGTTACAGGCCAATTCTTGGTTGTGTTTCAAGTCACCGGGTTGTTCATTAGAGAATGCTTGGGCACTTTCATCTTTTGGAGCTGGTTGTGGCTTGGACATTGTGACCATAAATAGGTCCAACACAGGAATGTAACATATTCCAGAGTTGTACCATACCTTTTTCCCTGCATGAGTAATTAGACAGCCTTAGTCATTTACTGCAAGGCAGAAAATTACAAATATAATGAATTCTACAATCACCTTGGACTCCAATTTCACTTCAAAATTGATGCAAAGGCTAAATTGCATCGTGTCTTTATACATATGGATAAAAAGCCACTGGTTTTGAGTACACTGGGGTAACTGGGATTAGTTCCCCTTTTTTGATGTTGGGTCACTTCACACTAAATTGTAAGCTGGTTTACCTTTCAGGGCCTCAAACAAGACTTGTCAAGGCAGCAGCATGTTCTTCACATGTGAAGAGGTCGAATACCAAAGACTGTGGCACCACTTGATGTCCCTTACAAAGGGTACGTAATACAGGATGATAAGCAATACAGTCATCTATGTTTTCTTGTTCCAAAGTAAAAGATGGCACCAGATGCAGTCTGTCAGCACAGAGGAAGCCTATATGTCGCCGTGGATGTGCTGTGTACTCTTGGGTGATGCAGCTGTGCCATGCAAATTCGGTGACTCCTGTCTGAGCTGGTGATGGAGTTACAATGTCTGCCCCATATTAAGCCACAGACTTACAGTTTAAATAAAGTGGTGTCTAAGTCGCCCTCAGTGTGCATGTACATGTGTTTGTATATGCGCTTGCTCTGTGACAGACTAGTATCCCATTCTTGTTGTGTGCTGTGCTTCCTTGTGATGGGCTACAGGTCTGCTGCTACCTCACAAGTGGATCTTAAAAGCCAGTGGATGGATGACTGTATAGATGCCAGAAGAAGCACTGAAAACTTACATTTGGTCGCCTACTGAGGGCACTACTGAGAGTACTAAGAGAACTAGACAACATTACTATATGTAAAGTTTGATATAAAAAAAAAAGGTAACGCTTCACATTAAGTGCACCTTCATGATGCATAAATTATGCATTCATAGAATATTCAATGCACCTTTATAATGCATTCATAGAACATTCAAAAGCAGCATGCAAGTACACCTTAACATCCTGATATCCCTTATGTATTGGGTCAGTGCTTCGAAATCTAAGCCAACCGTTTCTCCTCAGCGCACAGCCTGCAGTTTTGGCGCACTTTTTAAATCGCGCCACTGATCTTTTTGAACAGCCGCTCCTCTTAAGCATTTGACGGCGAGTAACGTACGCTGCACAAACTGGACCAACAGCATCTCCATGGTAAGAACTTCAATGCCTTTTAATGAAAATTAAAAACGTGAATTCAGTACCAATTAATCTATCGATATACATTGTGTATTGTTAGATAAATGCACGAACTGCACTAAAATGTTCACATTGTAAATGCACGAAAGTATTCACATTATTCTGTTACCTCACGCAACAGAGAAGACGTCGTGGCTCTGACTTTGCATGTTCACAATTGTATTCAGGTGCGTATCTCACTTATATGATCACAGGATGTTATAATTTTTAAAAATCTATTTATTATTGTTTTTATTGTATAAGATTGTACTGAACACACTGGAGAACTTAAGTATGCTCAGTATGGAAAACTGAAGCACTGACTGCTGTATATTTGTTTAGCCATTTTAATGTCATGTTGAATATTTATACTGATAGACGCATATTTGTGCTCTGAAGGTGGCGTGATGCCTCTGACTGTATCCCCTTTGCATGTTCACAACTGTATATAGCCAGAATAAAGCAGTGGACTGAGAGGGTGGACCAAACGCACACTCCTGCGTCCTTAATCTTCATTTATATTTACGATGACTGGTCATCTCCATGAGCTGTTAGGCTGGGACTGTGGAAATTACATCAGTACAAAGTGGTGTCCATCACAACAGCTCGGTCAGTATTGAACCAATTCTTTTCTTTTTTATTATTATTTTCTGGCTACAAACGATGCACAAGATCTGTAAAAACAGGGCTGTAGGTTTCATCATGTCAGAGTTCCATTTAAGACTGTGTACACAGCCAGCTATTTTTTTTTAAAAATAATTCTGGCCTCATCGATGTGCATATAGTCACACTCTGGAGCCCTGTCTGGTTGCTTAACCATTTAAATTCTATTGAAGCAGCATGGGTGTGCTTTTTCACATGTCTTATCCATTTTGCCTTTTTTTAATAAATAATGATTGATGGAATCTATGTTTTTGTGCACTTGTGGTTAGATATATTTTAGAACCTGGTAAGCACCAGATAATTTTTATCATGTCCAGGTATGTATTAGGTGAGACCAGAGGTGGAGATTTCAGGTCCAGAGAGTACAAATCCAGACCAAGATTTTGCTTCAACTACCCAGTTGAGTATAAAAAGTCCAACTCAACCTCTGGGTGAGACCCATCTCTTCACCTCAAAATAGAAATACTTTCTATTGTTGTTTTTTTTTTTCTTTTTTTTAAACCTTTGAGTCCTAGTTAACCTTTTCTTTTGAATGATAAATTTTAATGTTCTTGTTTTCTCTCTCCCACCCCAACCCTCCTTGATGCATCAAGGATCCAGTGGATTACTGCCAGTTTAGAAGAGGATGACTCTATGGGGTACAATGTACTGTCACCTTTCACGATTTCACTGTATGTTTGGT
>JABFEA020000044.1:10502192-10512971 GCA_019775915.2 Cyphomyrus plagiostoma
TAAAAAATGTGTGTCTGTGTATACACACATACACATAAAAGTACATATTCATGAATGGTTCATTTTGTAGGATATTAAATCTCATATGAAAAATAGTACATTCTGCATCTAGATTTCCCTATATTTGTTGGAAGAACTCAGCCTTGATCGTCGGTACTTGACACCAAAATCTGGCATTCCTTAGCAGTCTTTACTGCTCAATGCTCATGACTGGTAGAACTATTTCTTCCCAATGCTTTAGGTAATCAGTCCTTTCACAAGCCAGGATTATTGAACACTCTGTAGCTCTATAACCCCATTCATCATTTTAAAAATCTTTGGCCTTTTCAGCTCATTTCTGTATGTGGATTTTGAAGACCTCTCAAGGGATGAAATCTTACAGTCTATGTATGCGGGGAAAAAAAACATTCCTAGAAGGAGCAAAACAAAGAAATTGCTCAGACAAGAAACCCAGTTTCTGTCCAAATATCATTCCAATCCACAATGTTTACTAATCATGTCATCAAGATATCCTCAATAAGATGTTTTTGTGCTGATCAAAATATTGAAAAATAAAATAAAACACATCAAGAAATACTAGATTATAATTAAGGTTTCACAGGAATGGAATTCAAACACAATGTAAGGAAAGAGATTTTGATCTAGCTTCTCCCGTGTATCAGGTTATGAGTATGCACTGCTCATAGACTGCTGGGTTTATATACCGCAGTCAATGAGAATAAAGAATACATATTGGACTATGATCAATCTATCTGACATCAAGAAATCCATCCATTTACTGAAACTGCTTATACCGTTCAGGGTAATGTGGGGTCCAGAGCCTACCCTGTAGGCTATGGACGCAATGTGGGGAACAACCCCAGATGGGGCACCAACCCATCACAGGGCACACTCACTCACGCATGCACAATTTGGGAATTCTAATTAGCCTCAGCATGCAGAAAACCCCACAACAACACAGGGAGAACAGGCAAACTCCACACACATGGAATCCTGGCAAAGACTCAAACCCAGGTCCCAGAGGTGTGAGGAGACAGTGCTAACCATTGCAACACAGTTCCACCCCTGACATCAAGTCAGAAAATCTAAATTAAGTCCCTTTAGTTATATGATTCTTTCCTGGTGCCATCATCTTATCGTGGTGGAGGGGTTTGCGTGTTCCAATGATCCCAGGAGCTAAGTTGCCCGGGGCTTTATGCACCTGGTAGGGTCACCCAAGGCAAATAGGTCCTGGGTGAGGAACCAGACGAAGTGCGACTCACAAGACCCTTAATGATGAACAAAATACTAGATCCACCATTTCCCTTGCCCGGGTCATCGGGTCCCCCCGCTGGATCCAGGCCTGGGCGTGGGGCTTGATGGCGAGCACCTGGTGGCCAGGCCTGCACCCATGGGGCCTGGTTGGGCACAGCCCGAACAAGGCACGTGAGTCCCCCCTCCAACGGGCTCACCACCTGTAGGAGGGGCCATAGGGGTCGGGTGCAGTGTGAGTTGGGCAGTGGCCGAAGGCGGGGACCTTGACAGTCCAATCCTCGGCTGCAGAAGCTAGCTCTAAGGACATGGAATGTCACCTCTCTGCTGGGGAAGGTGCCTGAGCTGGTGCGCGAGGCTGTGAGGTTCCGACTAGATGTAGTCAGGCTCACCTTGTGCTCTGGAACCAGTCTCCTCAAAGGGAGTTGGACCCTCTTCCACTCTGGAGTTGCTCACGGGGAGAGGCGCTGAGCTGGGGTAGGCATATTTACTGCCCCCTGGCTGGGTGCCTGTACATTGGGGTTTACTGCGGTGGACAAGAAGGTAGCCTCCCTTTGCCTTCGAGTGGGGGGATGGGTCCTGACTGTTGTTTGCGCTTAAGCGCCAAACGGCAGTTCAAATTATCCACCCTTTTTGGAGTCCTTGGAAAGGGTGTTGGAGAGCGTTCCTCCCAGGGACTCTCTTGTTCTGCTGGGGGACTTCAATGCTCACATGGGCAATGACAGTGAGACCTGGAGGGGCGTGATTGAAAGGTACGGCCCTCTCGATCTGAACCTGAGTGGTGTTTTGTTGTTGGACTTCTGTGCTCATCATGGATTGTCCATAATGAACATCATGTTCAAGAATAAGATCCATATGTGCACCTAGCACCAGGACACCCTAGGCTGCAGTTCGATGATTTTGTGACTTTGTGATTGTGTCATCGGACTTGCGGCCGCATGTATTAGATACCCGGGTGAGGAGAGCTGTCAACCGATCACCACGTGATGGGTTGGCTTCGCTGGTGGGGGAGGAAGCCGGTCAGATCTGGCAGGCCTAAGCGTATATGGCGTATCTTCTGGGAATGTCTGGTGGAATCCCCTGTCATAGGGAGTTTCAATTCCTACCTCCGGCAGAACTTCGGCCATGTCCATTGTGGAGGCGGCTGACCGGAGCTGTGGGCGTAAGGTGGTCGTTGTTTGTTGCAGCTGCAATCCCCATACCCGCTGGTGGCCCGTGGGACTCTGTAAGCAGCTGATGAGTACCGGCAGGCCAAGCGGAACGTGGCTTCGGTGGTCACTGAGGCTAAAACTTGGGTATGGAAGGAGTTTGGCAAGGCCATGGAGAACAATTTCCGGACGTCTTTCAGGAGATTCTGTTCCACCATCAGGCATCTCAGGGCAGGAAAGCAGTGCAGCGTTAACATTGTTTATGGTGGGAATGGTGCACTGCTGACCTCAGCTTGGGACATTGTGGGTCGGTGGAAAGAATACTTCGAAGATGACCTAAATCCCACAGACATGCCTTCCAATGAGGGAGCAGAGTCTGGGGACTTGGGGGTGGACTTGCCTATCTCTGGGGCAGAGGTCGCTGAGTTGGTTAAAAAGCTCCGCCCGGAGTTCCTTAAGGCTCTGGATGTTGCGGGGCTGACTTGATTGACACGCATCTGTGGCATCGCGTGGACATCAGGGGCGGTGCCTCTGGATTGGCAGACTGGGGTGGCGGTCCCCATCTTCAAGAAGAGGGACCGGAGGGTGTGTTCCAACTATAGGGGATCACACTCCTCAGCCTCCCTGGTAAGGTCTATTTGGGGGTGCTGGAGAGGAGGGTCTGTCGGATACTCGAACATCGGATTCAGGGTGAGCAGTGTGGTTTTTGCCCTGGTCCTGGAACAGTGGACCAGCTCTATACTCTCGGCAGGGTCCTGGAGGGTGCGTGGGAGGGCTGCCTTATAAGGGCTGTTTGGTCCCTATACAACTGGTGTCAGAGCTTGGTCTGCATTGCTGGCAGTAAGTTGGAATTGTTCCCGGTGAGGGCTGGACTCCGGCAGGGCTACCCTTTATCACTGATTCTGTTCATAACCTTTATGGACAGAATTTCTAGGCGCACCCAGGGCGTTGAGGGTGTCCGGTTTTGGTGACCTCAGGATTTGGTCTCTGCTTTTTGCAGATGATGTGGTTCTGTTAGCCTCATCAGACCATGACCTTTGGCTCTCACTGGAATAGTTCACACCCGAGTGTGAAGCGGATGGAATGAAAAATCAGCACCTCCAAATCCAGCATCTGCTTGGGATGCCTCCTGGCTCAGGCATCTGCTTAGGATGCCTCCTGGACACCTCCCTGGTGAGGCGTTCTGGGTATGTCCCATCGGGAGGAGGGCCCGAGGAAGACCCAGGACATGCTGGAGGGACTATGTCTCTCAGCTGGCCTGGGAATGACTCAGGATTCCCCCAGAGGAGCTGGAGGAAGTGGTCAGGGAAAGGGAAGTCTGGGTTTCCCTGCTGTGACTGCTGCCCCCGCAACCCGACCTCAGATAAGTAAAATTTAATGGATGGATGGATGGATTGATGCATGGATGGACAGTTATATGATCTCAAACTCCACTGTATCCTAGCTATGTTAGCATGTTTCATTTTTTGTAATCTACTTAACAAGAGATACAGTATGGATTACAAAGGCTTACTATACATCGTGAAAGATTAATTTATAAACTCCTTCCTATGTAGATAGATAGACAGACAGACCCTTTATTGGTCCAAAAGGAAATATAGGTACAAAAAGTGCAGATTAATCAATTCGTGGACAAAACTTGTTTAAAACAGTGACTACGGTAAGCTTGGTTCATACACATCTATTCTTTGCAAACAAATCCAAGTGATAGCTACTTGGAAATCGGCTGATTTTATGATACATCACCAAGAAGAAATGTAGCATAAGCAATTGCTACAAAGACAAGAGCAACAATTCTGTATACAGTAGTACCACAGTTTTTGAACTCATTAGAACTCAAATTTCTTAAAAGTCGAGCCAACCAGTTAAAAAAAACTCGATCTGAATCTCAGAAGTCAAACCATGAACGCTTACCTAAGATAACTTGTACGCGCGGGGAAATGAGTCTCCCAGTGGATACCAAGGGTAAAGCTTCAGTCTCAGCCTCACATTCGCTGTGATGGCACCATGCATGTTTACACTAACTGAATACATATATTTAGACAGTAAAAATACATTTAGACAATAATAGACAGTAACAGCATCATTATTATATAATACATTTAAAAATAAAGATTTCTTATTCATTATTTTAATATTAATAATAAACCATTAATACGATTAAATATAATAATATTGTGCCGAGCGGGGACGGAACAGTGACAAAGGCACAGACGTCAGGGTATTGGGGAATACCGGGTTTAATTAGAGGTAAGGCAGGCAAACCGCACACGGACAATACAATGACCGGCCTGGGGAAACAAACTCAAACACGGACGAAATACGGAGGGCTAAAGAAAACAACTAGAAACAGCTAATCCCACGGGAATTCCACATGGGGTTAACGGGGGGGTGTGGCACACGGAAGGAGCAGACGATCGGGGCGGGACACATTGTTTGGATACATTTATTTTCTTACTTTACAAAGTACTGTTTTGATAAATGTGCTTAGATGTGTTTAGTACAGTATATCCTCTTCTTGTTTTATCCGGTTCATTTTCTGTTTAAATGCTAAAAAAACATATTTAGGTGTAATTTTTTGGGGGCGGAACCAATGAATTGGTTTTCCATTATTTCTTATGGGGAAAATTTGATCACAACTCGATCTTTTTAAGATTCGATCCTTCTGAACGGATTAAATGAACGGATTAAATTTGAGTTCTGAGGTACCATAGGAGGCCACGATTTACCATTTTTATTTAAATTTGAGAACTCTGAAAATCCAAGATAACCTCTAAAGTAATTGCTTCGAATCCATGGTTTTCCCTTTCAGTGCCCAGACTAGCATAATGCTTATACTTCAAGAAGCCTGTGTATTGAGTTGTCAATTTCTTGTGATTCTGGCCTTCAATGAAATTTGAAATAAATGCACTGGTAGGATTTTTTTATATAAAAAGTTCCTGAATCTTTTATGCATCCCCATGAAAATTAATAGTAGTATGGATACTACTACTGAGCTCACAATAAATAAAATGTAACCAATTTCACTCTATCAATGTTAATTGAACACTGCAGAATTCTCATTTAAATAGCAGAACTCTCAGTTGACAGAAAGACAGCTTGAACATTCATCAGAGTGCATTATATGACATCCCGTCCATTCCTGTGTAACATTATGAATAGTCTTAGATCTGAAATCTAAATCTGGACGAAATATATTTGTAACTTCTGTGATGAAAATAAAATTAATTTTATTGCAAGAAATCTATTCCAAATAAAAAAATCTGAGTCCTCCCATTTTTTTTTCTGTGAGGCACAGAAATTAAGGAAAAGTGCATTCATTTATTGCAAGAGTAATCGTGTTGTCTTAAATTGAATCAATATAATTTACTTCATCCCCTCTCGTGCATGACAGAGCTATTAGTTTTTCTTGTCAGGGGTGCGTTGTCTCTCTCTCTGCTGTATTATCACTTTTTGTTGTTTTTACATTTCGCACTGCATATTTGTGGTGACTGAGTTGCATGAATTTGTACCTCAGAGGTTCGGGGTTCGAAACATGCAGTTCAGGTACATGACAGGCTTTTACCCTGTATGTGGTCCCTGTATCAGAGTGTCAATATTTTGTGATGGACTGGCATCCCAGTCCTACATCATAAGATGATCTTATACGCATTTGTATTCCTGAATGTATTATGATGGCATCATAGTTGTTAACTAAGAGTGCTAACAGCGCCATAAACATCATGTTAAAAAAGCTAAATAGGGTGATTCTAGAAACACATACACACAGATTAAAAAAAAACACATTACAGAATGTTTTCTAGGGACATAAAGGCAATTTTTATGTAAATAAACCAGCTGACCTAGCTCATCAGCAGGGCACTGCTTCCGTGTAACCTCCGAAACACTCCTCCAAAAGTCTTTTAATTGGGCACACCTGAGTGTGTTTGGACCTTGCACCAAGTAAACGTTTCTCCTTTAGGTTTCTGCCACAACCACATACAGCAAGAAGCATCTTTCCTTGAACTTTCCTTACAATTGTATTTTAACAGTACCCTTTAACACAGATTTTATTACACATGGTTTTCCTACAGCTTATTCCTTACCAACCTGAACTCTTTGCTCTGGTGCATATCAAACAGTTTGCGGGGTTGCTGGTGTAGGTAACTTTCTAAAATGTCACAAGGATGTAAAAGAATTGCTCAAAGGCTTTGCCTAGATGCATCCCTTTGAATAGTGACAGTGTGTTCAAAGTCAGGACTCTAGAGTAGTGGTTCCATATGTTGAGAATGTCTTGGAAAGCAGACTTACATTTTAATGTATTTTTTTATACCTTCATTTTTTGGGGGGGGGGGGGGGGTTATGCCCGGCTGAAACTGCAATAACCTGAATTTTAGACAGAAATATCAGTAGCAGCCCTCTAGGTCACTGGTTTTCTAGATTTATTTTAACTTCTCTGAATAAGTTCCATCAGCCTCCTCTAAAATTGTAACCAGATTAACCTATAACTACCAGACACATTGCGTAAGTATTGCATCACATTAGCCTGCTAACCTCATTATCTCTTATTCTCAATACCCCTGTCAGATCCCTTGGGTCTTGCTAGGTGGGATTATATATAATTATATTGTCGTAGTGGGACTCCATGGTCTCTATTCCCCACAATCCATCAAATTTACAAATAGGGGGATGGAGCCTCATCCAGGCCAAAAAGCAAATTATTAACTGAAACTGCCCATATGTTGGAATAAATGAAAGATGACTGAAACTAACTTAGCTAACTTGACTCTGAATAAAAAAAAAACTCATTCTGGGATTCTGAGTCTCATGACAGTCATAAATGGCCTGAACTTCCATATACTTTAAGTCCCAATTTACCAAGTGGTAAAACTGCTATTTTTATCACTGACAAAAATCAAGAACTTTCCGGTTCAGCTTTAAAAGCTTATAAATTTCCCACCAATTGGAAAGCTCTCAAAAACTGGGTAGTTAAACCAAAAAAATGTATGCTTTAATAACTTTTTTTATTACAAAAAAAACTTCACCACTTGTCATACATCTTATGCACATTCTTTTCCAAGTCCCATAGCTCTAGAAAGTTACTTTATTTTAATTGCAGAAGGACCATTAATTTATTAGCCTTCATCAATATTGTCATGCTCTGATCGTTCCGATCCTCCTGTGTGCCATGCCCCCTGATTTACCTCGTGTGGAATCCCCGCTTTTTCAGCTGTTTATAGTTGTGTTAAGTAGTTTGCTGTATTTAAGTCTGTGTGTGTGTGCCTGTAGTTAGTCCAGTCATTAATGTCTGTAACGTCACTTCGTATTCTTGAGTGTATTTCTCCCAAATAAACCCTGTGTTCACTTGACTCCACGACTCCCTTTGTCTGCTTCCCTGCTTTGTGAACCATGGTACGACAGAATGACCAGACTTCACAAAAAGACACCTCACCACAGAGGAAAAATACCTCAGCCTGGTGGACGAGAGATGATCTACTGGCTCTATCAGCCCAAAATCGGGACGATCCCGCGGCTTGAGCCATTCCTACCCGGGTAAATGGATGTCCCCATCCGAGAACTCACACATCGCAGAAGAGGTGCGAGACAACATACAGCAGCTAAGAAGAGGGGTAGCAGTGTTACGTCCCGCATAGTTTGGGACGAGATGCAGGGATGCTCTGGGCTCTTTGCCTGTGTTCTTTTTTTCCCCCCTTCTAACAGACAGACACATCGGGATTGGGGGATTGATGATTCCGCCTGTCATCCCGGTTGGCCGTCCAACCGGCGCGGCATTTTTTAAAGGTGAGGCTGGCTTGCTGGAGGGAGATCTCTTGGAGCACAGCAGCATTTGTTTTCATTTGATACTGCCTGTGTTTCTCCAGTCGTTGCCATGACCAGTTATGCTAATCGCTTTGTAAAAATGTATCCTCTGGGTGAATAAATCACTAGACATATAAACAGACTGAGGAGATTAGGCATTTTTGTATGGCTGGATATTAACGTGACAAGACCCTTTTGTTATTTGCCCTGACCCTAGACAGGGACGTAGCGAAAATGGGGGCTCATCCGGGATCCGCGTCTGCAGATACCTTATACTGGGATCATGTGTTTGACTGAACTCCAGTTAGGCAGTGTGTTCCAGCTGGGTTTTGCTTCGGCACAACTCATCCATCGGTATGATTTATTATTTTTTCTTTTTTGTGTTTGGGGGTAATCCTGGATTGGGGGTACGCATTCGGACAAGGAGTTACTTGTCATGAGTTTTGCATTTAAAGTTGCCTCGAGCCCGGTAAGCCCTTTAAGACTAGCTAGGGTGAGAGTTACTACATGGGGATAGGGTAGGATCTGGAGTTCATCAGCCAGTTCCCGTATGATGTGTGTGTCATTCCTTAATTGGTTAAGGTTGGGACGGTAGTCGTAGTAGGGTGGTGTATTGCGGTGTGAAATTGGTTTCTGTTCTGGATGAGTTTGTACTTGGTCCCTCAGAGGAATTTTTGGGTCGGTATACAAAAGATCAGCTAATACAGACTGCTGAGAGTTATGAGGTCCCTGTGTCCACTCAGGCAAGAAAGCTCAAGGAGACTTTGCTACAGAGCGTTGTCTCTGGGTTAGTGGAGAAGGGAGTTTTGTCACCTAGTCCGGTCATGTCTGGTCCTTCTGAAGTATCAGGGGTGACCGCTGAAGTAAAGATGAAAGAGAGAATGTTGCCAGAGTGGCAAATGCAGCTGGAAGTAGCAAAACTGTGAGCAGATAGGAAAGCCCGCGTACTTAGAGAGTGGGATTTGGATAACCTAGCATTAAAACGACTGGAGCATGAGCGAGAAATTATGAAATTTGACTTTTAGGAGTAGGAGTGTGAGCGTGCAAGGGAGTTTGAGGAACGACAGTTTACGTTAAAGAAACTGGAGCTGGAGTTGGAAGTTGCTAGGGCAACCCAAGCCACTCAGAATCTTGCCCAAGTATCCCCTGCCCCTGAAAATGTTGTGGTGGTAGAACCCGTTTTTTGATATTGGACGAAATATCCATATGGTGCCCCCCTTTTCTTAGAGAGGTGAAAAAGTATTGTTCACACTTTGAGTGTGTTGAGTGCCATTCTGTATGCATATAAGTTGATGCCAGAACCATATCAACAATGCTTCCGAACTTATAGGAAGGGAGATCAGCAAACTTACGTTAAGTTTACTCGCAAAAAGCTGAACATGTTTGATTGGTGGTGTGTTTCACAGAAAGTGCAAACTATGGATCAATTATGGGAGTTGATTCTCGTAGAGGAGTTTAAAAATTGTGTTTCGGAAGCTGCAGTAACTCATTTAAACGATCAGAAAGGCTGCTGTTTGTACAGATGAGTTTGTGTTGTCACATAAAACTGTGTTCATGCAGCGTTTGTGTCATAATATGCCTTCGCTGAGTTCTAAAGTTTGGAAAAACTCAAGAGCTGGTAAGACAGATCTTTGAATGCATCACAAGAATGTTTTTATTGTCATGAGATTAGTCATTTGATTAAAGCTTGCCCTGTGTTGAAATGTAAAAATCAGTCAAAAGGGCCAGCACTGAAAGTTGGTTTTGTTGCTGCTGTAAGCTCACAGTCTGGGACAGAAGACACTGGGGTTGATGCGCTTTATGATCCTTTTGTTTTGCAGGGCACTCTTTTGCTACCCGGTCAAGGGTGGTGTTCTGATTACTGTTCTAAGGGATATGGGAGCAGGCCAATCATTTGTCTTAGAGTCTGTTTTATCGCTTTTGAATGAAAGTTTTTGTGGTGCGGATGTGCTCATTCAAGGAACTGAATTGGGAATCGTTAAAGCCCCATTGCATATGGTGCACATTCAGTGTAAGTTAGTTTCAGGGTTAGTGAGAGTGGCGGTTCATCCTCAGTTACCCATGAAAGGAATAACTTTTATTTTGGGAAATGATTTGGCTGGGGGTAAAGTTTGCCCTTCTCCAGAGGTGATTAACCCTATGGGGTTGAGTGCGTTGTTGGCAACGCAGCATACGTTTTGCGTCTATTTCAGTTTATAACTCGCTGAAATATTCATGTAGAATCAAAAAAAATGCTGACTAAATCTGTCATCTGTCTTCTTTTCAAAACGTCCATTGTCAGAAGTATAAAAATTTTTATAATTAGGTAAAACAGGCAAAAATAAACTTCCTTTGTTTTTCCTGCATCGGGGGCGTGTAGTACCACCCTCACCCAGAGATCACTATTGACATTATAAATAGCCACATTACCTCATATTCAGATCGCATTCGCAAGGATAATTTGATAAACAGCGCAACAGTGAAACGCAATCTGGATACATCCCCATCAGCGCCATAAATGGGGCGTAGGGACGTGGCCAGGTGACAATGGCTCATTCATACACATGAAAGTTGCTACATATTCAATGAAAGGAGCCAGAAA
>JABFEA020000044.1:10513071-10533284 GCA_019775915.2 Cyphomyrus plagiostoma
CTTGTTACCTCGTGTTACTTCCTGATTGTTTTCACCTGTTTCTTGTTAATGCCAGCTTGTCTTGTGTATTTAGTCCTTGTTTGAGTTAGTCTTCCCCAGATTTGTCATTGATGTGCATTGCTGTCCGCCTTGTATACCTGAATAAACCCCGTTCTGTTTGAATTTCCGCCTGACTGCCTCAGCTTTTCCCAAGTGAACGTAACAGTGACCAAGTGGTAGTATGTAAATAATGAATAAAAGAGGCCCCAATACTGAACCCTGGGGACCATCGACTGAAACTGAAATGGGGAATGAATGGATGAGTGAGATTTGAGTTGGATAAACTGAGTGCGGCCAGAGAGACATGAGGTGAACCAAACAAGGGGAGTATGACTGATGCCAATGGATGATAATCTATTCGGAAGAGTATTGTGAGAAATAGTGTCAAAGGTTGCGCTCAGATGTAGGAGGATGAGAATGGTGAGAAGGCCAGAATCTGCTGCCATCCGGAGGACATTGGTGACTTTTAGTAATGCTGTTTCTGTACTATGGAGGGGGCGAAAACCAGACTGGAATTGTTCATAGAGGTTATGTTACTGAGGTGTGTGTGAAGCTGGGAGGCAACAACTTTCTCAAGAATTTTTTAAATAAAAGGGAGGTTTGAAACAGGACAAAGGTTATTGAAGTTATAGGGATCTGCACCTGTTTTTTTTTTAGAATTGGACTAACGGAAGCAGTTTTGAGTGTTGGAGGGACAATTCCAGTGTTAAGGGTAGAGTGGATAACGGTGGTAACGAGGGGGGCCATGGTGGGGAGACAAGTTTTAACTAGAGTAGTGGGTAGTGGGTCGAGCTGACAGGTGGAGGATTTAGATTTTTGAATAATAATGTCATTTATGGAAGTGAGAGTGAAGCTTGCAAATGACTGACAGGGAAACTGAAAAGGGAGCAGGGAGTCTGCTTCAGGAGCTACAGCTCCATTAGAATGAAGTTGCTGGTGGGTATCAGAAATTTTCAATGAAAAAAGACATAAGGGAATTACAAAAATCATAATAGAAAAAAGGTTATAGTTTCAGTTTCCAGCATTTCAGACAAATTCTTTCATTGTTATCTGCCATCATCCAGAATTCAGAATAATATAAAGTTCATGAGTAAATAATTATGTTTTCTTTATGTTTCATAAGGGATCCAAGAAATGGAACATAATTTGCTGGGGAAAAAACATTTGAAACTTTGACAAAATGCTCAGAGCAAACAAATATCTATTATCATTTGGATAAAAACTTCATGCTGTATAAATACAATAATTAAATGCTGTATGCAAATTGGCTGTTTGTCAAAAGCCTTTTGGTAGTTGAAATACCAAAAGAGAAAACAAACAAGAAACATATAAGCCAGTTTTGAATTTTATTTAATCTTTGAAGTATAATGATTTCATTTCAAATGACAATACTAAAGAATGATCTTCAGTTTTGATTCAACTCAGTACTTTCAACCTGTCCTGATTGTTATGAAACTTTAAATTCCCAAATGATAGAGAATCATCAAATCATACAGTTCAAAATAAAGTAACAAATTTGTAAGTCTATAAGTTTCTGTGCAATGTTTTTGCATAACAGAGATGCACAACAATGCATAACAATGTTTTTGCAAATATGATGACCAAGAAGCACATACATTCTGACATGCATGTTGCGGGGCTGTTTATAAAATTTTATGCACAGCCCTAATTGCAATTGTCAATGCAATAAACTAAAAACCAAATTGCATTCATTCAAGATATTACTATACTATAAGAAAGTGTAAAACAGAGCTATTTTTAAAATCACTCATTGCTGCAAAGTTACCATCAAATAACAGGAAACCTTACTTTTTTTTACTTGCCGGATTTTAATATGATTTTAATATGATTTTAATATGGCTGAGGGAAATCGGGTTCGATTATTCTGCTGGATTTTGGATATATATATATATATATATATATATATATCCAATATATATATATATATATATGGCTGGTTTTCCCCTCACATAAACCGCGCTTTAACACAAAAAACGAGGTATAAATACTGCTTTTGTTCCTGAAGGCTCTGTAACGGAACACATAACAGACCTTTACAGTTGAGATTTTGCGGTGCGAAGTGCAATCAGGAGTGCCGCTAGAGATTTTGGGCCCCATGAAAGCACATCATATTGGGCCTCCAGCCCAGGCCCATTCAATTACATTCCAATTTTTTAGGGCCCCTTTCACTCAGGGGACCGTGGAATCATCCTCAATCGCGCCCTCCCCTTACAGGACCTCTGGGTACGGCTGCTTTAAGCTATCGCTGCTTTGAATGAATTGTCTGGAATGAAGTGGATGTAATGGCTGAGCTGAAATTACAATTGTGTAATTAAACTTTAAAGCAGGGGAAAAAACCATAGAGTTTGAAATTGGATTTATCAGTGGTGTTTAAGAGGCTAATTAACACCAGATAGCAGCACATCGTAAGTGGATACAAAACAAGGATCACTGTTATGTGTGATAACTGTCAAGTTCAGTCTTTACAGAAAGTCAATTCATACATTCAAGCTAAAGTTTTAACAACCAAACAAGTTTAAACAACCAATAAAACATCAAGTGATAATCCAACGTGAATGTGTCACATGACCTAATCACCCATATATTTTGCTACAAATTATTACTTTGTTCAGTGAATGTACCTGCTTTTGTCAAACTGTATTTCTTTTCTAATAATATGAAAAGGGCTACTTTGTTGACAGAAGAAGCAAATGTTCCACCTG
This sequence comes from Cyphomyrus plagiostoma, assembly GCA_019775915.2. Taxonomy (NCBI): domain Eukaryota; kingdom Metazoa; phylum Chordata; class Actinopteri; order Osteoglossiformes; family Mormyridae; genus Cyphomyrus; species Cyphomyrus plagiostoma. The sequence continues at coordinate 10,515,834 of JABFEA020000044.1, forward strand.
TAATTTGAGCACTGAGAAAAACTGAATCTGAACTGAACCCGATTCTTAAAAAGATCTGACTTTCAGACTTCTATGGATGGATGATGACACTCACTCTTTGGCTGAATTGAGAGAAATTTGAGAGTTAAACACTGAAAACATTTAAAAACATCAATCCCTGGCAAACAAGGAAATTTGCTAGATCTGAGTAGATCAAGATGCAGGAAAAATATCTACTGGATGATGATTTTGGATGAAGCTGACAAGCACAGATACCAGGAGGCAAAAAATAACTTTAGTCTAAGCAATGGCTTTCTCTCTTTATTTCCTCAACCAACCCTCCACTTCATAGTTTGCTAATACATACAAGATCAAAAAAGTTATCACAGAGGAAGTGTTTTTTTTCCCTTTTTGATATGAGCTCCAAAGAGAGAACTTGACTGTAACTAGTTGGCAAGGTCTTCCTGTCTTGCTGACATTCAAACATCTACATGAGCTGAATACAAAAAATATGGAGAAAAATGTTGCAGCCCTAGCCATCAAACCACAAGGTTTTAGGCTAAAACAGAGCCTGAAGGAAAGGGAGCATAGAAAGGATGTTACTTGATGTTTCTTCTCGCATCTTGGCTGCTGTCAATGCACACATATTCACAGATTCATATTGAGACATCCCTCCTAAGGTGGAAGACGACCATGATCCCATGGGTTCACTTCCTGTCAGTTTGCCACAAATGTTGACACTAAATGAATAAAACAGGAACACACAGAGCTATACATAAATCAAACATGAAGCCCAGGTTCTGAGACGTGTCTGGGTGCATTTTGGCTGATGGAGTCTAGCATATGTGCAGTGATCTCTGTCCAAACTATTACTACACTCCTGCCATAACCAGCGATATATCTGTGAGCTCACACTGTCAACACTGAAAGTGCATCATACTGGACCCCCAACCTAGATCAATTATTTTCCATATTTTTTTTCGGGCCCCTTTCTCTCAGGGCCCCTTGGAATCATCATAATTTCCCCGCTCGCCCACACGACGTCCATAAGTGGAAAAAGATGAAGGTGGCCCTCTCATCAGCTCCTCTTCAGATCAAAACGCTGAACATCTTTGAAGGCCCTGGTTTCCTACTAATAAAGAATATCTGCTTTGATCCCCTGAATGTCATTTATGGAACAATTCATTATTTAATTAAAAAGTAATAATAAAATTTAAAAAGACATTCTATACTTTTAAAAACATTTTTGTTCTGATCAGCACATGGACACGCAAAGGTGGGTTCAGTCCCCCGTTCAGACAGTTCCCCTCTCTTTGATGAAAACTGAAGCATTACCCTGGAAACTGTCCAATTTGTGTGAGTGATATGACCATTAAGCGAAGTACTTGGAGAATGTGGCACTTACGTTGCAGACAGAAGAGGGCAAACAGGAATAACAATATGCCCTGGTCAGCGAGTGAGACAGCCCGAGACTGGCTTGAGCCCAAGTGCACTGGACTCTTCTATCCATGAAGCCGTCTGGCCCTCATGCCAGTTTAGTTTGAGTTCATAAATCATAGTAATTGAATACAGAGAAAGGCCTTCCCTGCCTTCCAAATCCCAACATACATAGTTAAAGAAAGTCCCTCATCAAAAAAGGTACACTGTCATACCTAAAATGGTGGGTTAGACTGAAATAGAATTCCTTTATTTTCATTTCAATTCATTCCTTATGCATCCCTATGACATTCAGTTTTTTTTCAGTTTCCAACAAAGTTTTAAAGCTCCTGGTTTTGGTTCCTGATTTAGTTCTTACTCAGAATATCACACTTGACAATTGACATCAGGAAAGTCATGAATGCAGTGTAATTTAAATCATCTTGAGGAAGGAAAACGTTCTTCATGTTATTAGGCGTTGTTTGCTTTTGATATTTTAATCTATGTATAATGCAGTAAGACTAAAAACATTTTGTAAAAGGTTTAAGTAAGGATACAGGTTTAATCAAATACATTTTAATAGCTATAGCTAAATGTCAGAACTTAACTATGTGGTCACAATTACACTGCTTAGTCAAAGCATGAAAGGAAAATTTGAGACTTACAAAAACTGACTAAAAATAAGTATTATCATTACAAAACAAACACTTTATTTGATATGCCAAGCTATAAGAACAGTACAAAAACAAGGGTCTAGTAATGCAGTGATAGGCTTCAATGATTGTTCACTTGTAGAACCCATGTTATCCCCATTTGAATGTAGCTGACATAGCAGAACAAACTACCCCCTTCACTCTTTGACAGCAAATGATCATTAACCAAATGTACTGTGTTTCCAGCAAGCTACGTTAGACTAAACAAGACAGATGCCATTGTGTTTACTATGCCTCTCTTTACAACATGCTCCCCTGGCTAAACGTGAAACACAATTTGGTTCTTTACATAAACAAAGCAAACAGACAAACAAGCAAACAAACTGTCCTTCCCATGTGAAGGAAGAGATTCTTTCAAATTATCTGTCTGACGGTTCACTGGGAGCTTTCACTGCATAACACGACAGAAATATTCAGTTTTGAACAATGACATTATAAGTTGGTTCAATTTGGCTCCTGGTGTTAGAGCCACAGATGAGTGGGAGGTTTCCCAAATTCACCACCCAAGTAAAGTAAGTGGCAGTCAAATTCCATATAGATTTAAACTCATAAGCAACTTTGTCTATTCACAAACACACCCACAGAAACCATTAATGAAGAGCACTGGCCCTGCAAATAATATTAGAAGAGTGGGTTTAAATAAACCTCTAGCTCACCTCAGTAGCAAAAAGGCTGCCTGTAGAATCTATATCCTTCCTAAGATGCAATATTATTGTAAAAAAGAGAATATTCATTTTGTGTCACAAAAAGTAGATTTTTGTAGTGGCATCTGATTTATTAATCATTAGCTGAATACAAAGCAAGCTGGTAATTGTGGCCTAAAATGGACTTTTTTAGACAGCTGAATAATTAATTATTTGATCAAGATACTAAGTTTAGTAATTTTAAAAAAATCTGACTGCAAAAAAAAACGGCATCCATTTTAAAAATGTCAGTCCTGCAAATGAAGAAAGATAATATTGGTAAACTCTAAACAGGAAAATGTGACAATACTGGGAATTTTGCTAAATTTGTCAAGAGAAACTGTGGGACTAATTAATATGTAAGCCCCTATAGTGACCATGACATCTATGAGTGACATAACAAAAGCTTTAAGAGATCTAATAGACATAGAAGAAAAGATGTGACATCATTTCCAAAATACCTGAGAGAACTGATGTGGCTCATATTAAAACAGCTGATCAAGCCACCACAGGGGACATTATCCTGCTATTCTTCTGGTTTGACAAGACTTCAGATCCTGCTGTCATCTACCAATGTACTGTATTTTACATTGTCTATCTTTCTATCAAACCAATCTCTTTGATTCATGTTAGAAAGTCACCTCTTATGATCAAAATCTGTAAACAATGAACGGAACTTGTTGTACATTCCAAAAACATGTTTTTTTTCTGAGCAATATACACATTTACTACTTTGATAACTAGCTGTAAACATTTTTCCATAGTACTACACTTTCAACAAATGTCCAATACCATGCCCTGAAATTTAATACATCTCTGAGCTCTTTGTACTGCCTATGGATAAGCAAATGACTTTTCGCAGTTATACATGATGATGATATATCCATCCATCTTAGGCAGTATAGGCTTATGGTGATAAAAATGTATCTTGCTTTATTCATGACTTGTTATGTGTTGTGATTCTACCTATTTGACTTGTCAAGTTACATATAAAGCCATTTCAATACTAAACTGTCCAAAATAATAATAATAATACAGGTATAGCCCAAGATAATTAACAGTATGGAGAAACGGTGTGAATAAAACAATTTAGGCATTGCTGTAACTTTCTATGTACATATGTGCAAAGGCTTTATACTTTCGTGTTGCGACACATTCACATATAATGTGTGTGCTCCTTTTCATGCTCACCACTTCCACCACCACCTTTGATGAGGGTCTGCCATTTTCTTTTTTTTATTGAAAATCCTATTTATGCACATATTCTCCCACATTGCACTGCGAAAGCGAGCTAGGGAGCCCCTCCGTGCCCCACATTAAAGTCTTCTCTGCTCATCCTCGTCACTCACCTTCAGTTCATGCTAATTTCTATACCAGCAAGATCTCAGTGATAGGGCTTCCCCTTTTTATTGCTTAGACCCCCTGAGATACAACGCTGAGATAAAGCCAATTAGAACATCAATAAAAACAAAAAGTAGCTATATTAGACTCATTTCATTTTTTCTGTTGTCTGACGATTCTATTGCAAGTACACAGATATGCATTAATGTATATTACAGTACAAACTATACAATTAGATTAAATACTGTATAGGTTTTTATAAATTATATATTTTGAGTTTTCGTGCTGCCTGCAGAATCTATATCCTTTCTAAGATGCAACATTGTTGTAGAAAACAGAATATTCATTTTGTGTCACAAAAAGTAGATTTTTATAGTGACATCTGTTTTATTAATCATTAGCTGAATACAAAGCAAGCTGGTAACTGTGGCCTAAAAGGGACTTCAGTTTTAGACAGCTGAATAGCTAAAACAGACAGATAAGCAATATGTGCTGCAGAATGTGCTGCTCTTTATAGTGAGCTAGTGGAATAATGAAAAATCCTTACTGTTATGGTGGTAACTCATCTAGTTGTGCAGCCTTTTTAGTACCTACTCTTGCTTCCTAATAATAAAGTGAATGCAACAAACATCTTGGAATTACACTGCTATGTCCTTAACATTGTTTTGAAGTGTCTTTATTTCAACTTCATTGTCAACTAGTGATCTTTGTTCATCCTTGAAACAATGTTCATAACTGTGTCACAGAGAATGCAGGTAGTTTCATCCTGCCATGTTGCGCATAACTACCATTAAAGGAAGTTATAAAATCATTATATATGTTCATTTTTGTTACTACAAAGCAATTACGTAGTCTGAACAATATGATGAATAATGATTGAATAAAATCTTGATCAAACTGAGATATAACTGTTTCAGCTTTGTCTTAAATCAGATGTAAAGGACATTTGCTATGAGAATAGAACACCTGTTTCATTGATGTTTACAAATTTTCTTCATTAAATGAAACTTCATAGCTGAACAAATAAAATCAGTTTATAGATAGCTCAATCATGTGATTCCTTTATTCAATAATCAGCTGAATCAAGGCTAATTAATAAAAGTTCATTTGGAACAAAAATCAGCATGCACAGTGGGTTGGCATTAGGAAGAATGGAATACTGATGTATCCAATTCTGCTCCAGAACCATTTGCTTTGAACGACTACAATGAAGCAACAGCATGCTAGTAACATTGTTTTCAAACAGCAACCCCAAAAACAACTGGCTTGTTAGCCAATTACAGAAGTCACTCATCATTATGTTTTTTTTATTATTATTTATTTGATGATCAACTGAAGAAATGGTAATATAGGAAGCAATCTGCAGGAACAACACACTTCAGAGGTATTTCCATTGGCCTTAGTTCTCCTGAATTTGGATGAGCTGTGTCTACAATCTTTGATAAATAAACTGGGTGATACTTCCTTACCCTCTCGGGTTGTAGCCAAACCCTTCTCCTTTTGCTTGGGGCAATCCTTTCCTATGCCAAGAGCAGCTTGAATTTAAGGTACTACAATGTGCCCTTTCTAGCACCCCCAGAGGCCAAAATGTTTTTGCAATACTCAATCCAGCTGTTGGCAGCACAAAGATCAACAAAACGGAGCATGGCATGAACAGCGGGTTTTCTTATTTGGTTTGACATCCTGTAACAGTTTATCATCCAATCACAGAACTCTACCCCCCTGTATTCAGGGTCTGGAAGTATGGGCATGACATTTTTTTTCCATTTTTCCATGAATTTTCAAGGTCATGTGAAGTGGCTTGTTACCCTGGCACTTTGTTAAAGCACACTCATGAGACTGTGATCATTCTAGAAGGTTCCCTCCGTCTGTGTTGCAGCTCATGGTCATCCAACATCTTTATGTCACATTTTTTGGATTCTGCTCTTCATAACTGTCCCGAGTGCATGCAAACCAATCACTTGCAAACGTCAAGCAGTTTGAGGAACTTCCCATTAAAAATCAATTTTCTATTGGAAGCAATAGTAGAATTGCTTTTCATCATATTCATATTTGGTATTCTCTCAGGGTGTTTGTCAGCCAGGCCACTACAAAATCCAGAACTAAATCGCTTAGTTTGACAAGGACAAAGAAGTTCAATTCTGCTGGTTCTAGCTTACCAGCAAGTAACTTCTGGAACAACATCAAAGACATGATGGCTACCATCCTTGGTCTTAGCAAGTTCAGGCATTTTCTTGGTTGGCTCTCCTTCATGTATAGTCCTTCAGATTTCCTCAAAGACATTCAAACCCTTTGTAACCTTTACAGAATTAGCCTATGGATCCTAAAAAAGGATAAATATACTGCACAGTATATTTATAATTTTTGATATCCAAGACATGTTGTATGAGAATCTCCAAAGCAAGTGTCATCTCTTCTGGAGTGATGATTTCTGTCATCATTTTCTGCTGACTGGTAGGTGGGAACAAGTCTCCAAGTCTTCTTTTAACAGGTTAAAGTAGTTCATTGCACTTCAGCTGCTTTGTCTATTGGCATAAATTTTAAGATGTGGAATAAAGAGTACTTTCTTCTGTCTAGATGCAATTATTTGAATATGATTTCATAATTATCAGATTAAAGATATATTAGAAATATTGGATATTAGCCCTGGATATCCTCTTTAAGATACAACAGGGCTTTGAAATAAAGATTTGAAAAACATGCCCCACACACACCACTGAACGTAGGGACAGAATGTGATTCGCTTGCCACTGTATATTTATCTTTAAAAACCACACTGTTTAGAAATGATATATGTAACTTATATCTGCCGGGGTGTTTTAAGTTTTTTGGGCATATATTATTTGAATAACTTAATACATTTTTACACATTGGCTCTGGGGTTCTTAAGACTCTTCATATGTATTCCCTTGTGAGTTCTATTCCACCATCAGACAATCTGATTAAAGTAATCAACTAATCTGCCTGCTCAGATTCGGCTGAATAAGTTGTGCTGGAGAGGAAGCATAGCAAACTCATGGGGTGACTGGGGGTACACGAGAAGAAACTAGGGGACCACTGGGCCACCTGACTGGATAGCAGAAGACAGCAGTCAGAGGAGCAACAAAAGTTGGAAGAGGAACCGATTGGACTCAGAAGTGGGTTGTATTACCCTGTAGCATGAAGGACGGTGAGATGCACAATGTCACGTACACACGGAAATCGCTCTTAGGGTAATAATTTAGCACCCTGAGCAACACGGCTAATGAAGTGCAAAGATGTTGATACCAAATGTCACATTCACAGGTAGCCAGCACATCATAATATATGATTCAGTTTTCACAGTAAATGTGTTTCTCAAAAAGCTGCTGGCACTAATGCCAATAATGTTTTTTTTTTAAATAATACAGAATACACAGAAAACTCCTTTTAACCTGAAATCTGTTTTATATGCAACAGACTACAGACAGAAACGCACACATACATATGCACATACAGACAAAGACAGTCCATCTGGAGAGTTCTACAACATGATATTTGATAATCTCCCCCCCATAAAAATAGCAATAATAATAAAAAATAAAATGCCACAGATTCTGTACACTCAACTGCGCTGCTGCTGTAAACCCTTTGGATATACAGTCCGAAAATTTTTTTGCTTAGCTGGTACAATATATGCGCATTATCGGGAGACCGCATATATTTTCCAATACATCCCTGCGTTATTTTAACAGTTTACTTCAATTCCAAAAATGCGAACAAAACATATTGTTTTACAAATCTATTCATATACGGCAAAATGATTTAGCCCCCCTGAACGACATAAGATCTTTTGACAATATAGCCACTCGGTAACTTGTGAGATACTTCGAGTATACGTTAACTCAAGCGTCGTATATTGCAATTAGAAAAATTACATCCCACCCAACTCCATTCCTAACTAGAAATTTCTTTCGGTCAATATGAAAGACTTGTACTCACTTACCTTGCAGTAGAGTCTCAGTAAAGCAGACCTAGGTCTCCCCTGAAAAAATCTCAAAGTGTATCTGTTATCGCAGTATGTTTTATTGTAAATGTTTAAGGGAAAAATACACGAGGGTTGAGTCTCTCAGTCCTGTCCTTCAGACGCCGGGGTCTTAATCTTTAGAGAGAGTCTCGCGCCCGGGCGCAGCTCGAGACCACGGAGCCGCACTAATCTCGCTAATGCCGCCTCGATCAGACCGAACCTATATTTACTCGCAATCTCCAGAGAGCCCGTAAAGTTGTCGACTACTGTTTCAAAAATGAACGGCTCGAACTCAACCCCACTCGCCCAGCTGAATTATTTAAACCAGCCATCTGCCGTGCATTACTACGGGAAGAAGGACACCATGGTGCAAGGTTTGGTAAAGATATTTAGTAAAGGCAGTTTACTATCCTTGACAGGTGACCAATGGGGTACTTATAAGCCGTCTTATTAAGCGGCATTGGGCGGAAGAATACGAAGGACGGACAGTGGCTTCCTTAACCCTTCCGACACTTTCGTTGAACTCCAGCGCCACCTTCAGCGACCTGCGCTCAGCGCCCAGTAATAATGCATAACAACCATGACAACACAAATTTGTCTAACATGCTGCGCAAATGAAATTTTGTCCATTTTATTATCTTTATCTACCTTAATACAGTCTTGGCACTTACATGGAAACATCATTTTTTTATTTTTTAGCTACATTTGTTGCTGATAATTAATTAACGTATAACGACTATTTGTTTTTACGCATATCCAGACTAGTGAAATATGAGATACTCATTCATCAAAAAGCGTAGGTTTCTATGTCATTTATATGAATGGCAAAAGTGTGGTAGTTATAATGATGAAAAAAGCAAGTGTGTCTGAAGTAAAACGCTACACGTTATCCTCTTATTATAATAGGTTTCGCAGGGTTTATGTTTCTGAGCTCTCCATCTGTTGCAAGTTAAGATGATGCGGGTCTGGTGACATATGGGCCTGGGACGGCGTCAGAAATGTAATTGTCTATCGGTTGAAACAAAACTCCAACGTTCAGCTTAATGGATCATTTTAACACTTTTTACACTGTCAGTTGCACTAGTTTAATATTTAGTGACTATACATACCAAATACAATACACTACAGTAGTCGGTGGCATACAATTACATTACTCGTAATGCACATGCAGGCATTTCAGGTGAAGGAGCTTGCTGTCCATGATTTGCGCGCCACGGAAGTTACGATTGATCATCACAAACACCGCAGCCTGCAGATGTGTTATAGCTATACTTAATTATGTACTTGGCTGTCGTCATATATTCTGTCAAGAGTGTTTTTTTTTCCACGCCGGCTAGGCATATATATGGCCATTCCTAGGTATAGTGCTTTCACCTTATGCTTGTTCTATTCTGTCATAAACGCGCACCAGACAGTTATTAACATCATAACAACATAATCCAAAAATGTTATGATAAAGTTTATTTGTTTGCAGTTTTAAATGCCCTGTGAATGCAAAAGTCTTTCCTACCACTTCTTTTTTTGATGTGGATGAAAAGGTACACCCTGTATTGTGGCTTTTGCCAAGATTCCAATCTTTCTGTGATGAGGATTTCAGAACTGTTTCTCAACCTTTTAATGGGTTACATTTCACTGGATAGACATTGTTCTACTTGAAAGGTCTGTTATGTGAATTACAAACATCACTTACGTGTACAATTTCAGCAACAGCCGGAGTACGACCATTTTTTTAGGTCATATGCACTTTATCTTTTCTCAGAATAGCTTTACTGTATTTGATTTGGTATTGTTGTAATATTATGCTAAACATGATGGAAATCATGTGTTAATGAAATAACAATCATTTCATGGGTAAATACTGACTGACAGCACCTTTTAGTAGGACAAGGGAATAAAATATGGACCTTCTGCTTCACCACAGATGGCAAGAATGACCTTCTCATTAATCCTTAACCATTCACCAGTGAACCTGACACTTTCACTCTTTCATCCCCTTAACAAATACACTGCGGATAATTAAGAGGTGTAACAATTCCATTTTAATTTACATGACGAAGTCCTTTTAGCCAGTTGAAACTGTGCCATTCTCACGGCAGCACTAAATCACGAGTCAGCATGAAGTACTATTACTGTCACCTCAGACTGTCAGGATTTTGGGTTTGAATCTGGTCCTGGCGCTGCTTTCCTGCACTCCCACCATGTTTGTGTGGGTTTTCTATCGGTGCCCCAGTTTCGCCGGATTTTAAAGGCACACTGTTTGGGTGAATATGTGGCTCAAAATTGCCCTTAGTGAGTGCACATGGGTGTGAGTGCTGTGAAATGGACGGACAGCCCATCTAGTGCGCACCTCAAATTATGCAATATATCTCCCGAGATGGACTTCAGATTGCAGTGGAGCTCTGTATAAGGCATCTGAAAAGGATAGGGCATTCATCAAACCACCTTAACTTTTAATACCAGGGGAAAAAAAGGAAGGGGTATTTGAGAAATTTAACAGCTGATGCATTTTGCAATTTATATTATTTTGTATTGGATAGGTGGTTATGAAAGGCAGATTTCAAAATAAAAATAAAAGCAGGAAAAGGAGTATTTTATTATTATTAAACAATGTCAATTAAATGACATTTAATTGTCAATTAAATCTCATACATTATCTGATGTAAGTAGAAGATGCATAAATTTGATATTCATTAATGACTTGTATCAGCTGAGTAGGTTGTTTGGGGAATATAGTTTAATAAGATTAATTCCAAATAGATATACTTGTCATTTTAATGTGACCCTTCACCTGAATAACAGGTAGTAAACTGCAAATAATGTTTGCAGATTTCTGTGGTGCGAAAGATAGAAATGTGGGAAGTGCCTCTTACTAACACAGACAACATCAACCTTTGGGTTGTAGGTCTTATAGAATATCTTTAAACACCTGAAACCTTCTCAGACTCCTAGCCGTTTGTAGTTGCATTTCTTAGTAACATGATATATGAAAATCACAATGCATACAATGGTCAGGCTAGTAGCAGAGTATTGAATAGCTGCAAGATAAAAACAAATGTATCATTCAACAGCTTTGTAATTATACTTGGAGAGCATACACATGAATTAAATGTGACAAAAAATGACCGTGTTTTGTAAAATTTGCAATGAGATGAGAATTGAATATTTTTTATAGATTCCATCTTGTACAAGGCCTGCCATTTCAGTCTCAATGCCATGAAGAGAATGATGATCTTTTATAGTTCTAATGATTACATTTATTGATGGTGTGTATTCCCAGCCACTGAATAATAAAATGATATTAAAGGAAAAACCTGCAAACCGTAGTAATGCTTTTAATTTCCTCACTGCTCAGCTGAGACAGGAAAAGTGGTCATACAGTATCAGTCAATCAATCAGTCAAATTTGATTTAATGTAGCACATTTTCCACATACAATTTGATGCAGCAGATTGCCCTTAGTGAATACCTGAATGCTGGAAAATGCAATATGTCAGTAAGAGGAAACCTGAAATTAAATTCTGACCACTTCACTGATGGTTATGGTGATACTCAAAGGACAAAAGTCTCTCTGAATGTAGAAATAAAAAATTGCAAATGTAGTTATGTAATACATAGTAAGGTCTCTCGTTCAATCGCTGGAGGTGATCTGTGAGCTCAGAACTATTCGGCCCTTAGGCAGGAGAGTGAAAAAATATCTAAAAATCTTTTAGCGTGCCGTCATGTTTTAAAAATAAATGTGCGCTATTTTCACGCTGGCAATCAAGTCGTAGGTAAGATTGTAAATGAAATTGGCTTATGACCGCTAATGGTTGGAGAAGTGCACTTGTAGTCAAAAGACTGTGGTTTGAATCTCCAATCAACAGAAGTAGCACTGCGGTACCACCCCCCAGCTCTGCTCCCCAGGTGCTAAATTGGCTGCCCCCTGCTATGTCACAACATCACGTATGGGTTAAAATACAGAGGACAGATTTTGTTGTTGTTCACTGTGTGTCGTGGGATGACAACTAACCACTTTCATAATTCACTTATGACAATTAAACAAAATCTACAAGTAGGAATAGGGACTTGCTCATGTTAAATTCTCACATGTTGTTTCAGCATAGTACCTTTATTCTCCAAGGATGGCATTGTGAATGTAAACAGGGCATATTTTGCCCCCACATCACCATCTTGTGTTATTTGGTGTGATGGAAGTGGTTCCTCAGACTTTCATTGAAACCAGAAGGTCCAGACTTGGTGCGTGTTGGCCAGCAAGCTTTGCTCGGGGCTCTGCTTTATTGTTCTTGGAATGCAGGTTATTGTGCTCCTCTCTTTCCTGAGAGTGTCTTTCCGTGTTTTGGGTTTCAGTCCTGTAATCCGCTTGGCTATGTCTTCTTATCCCGTGCTTATGGTTCTTATGTCTTGGGTGTCTTGGATTGCGTCCCAAAGGCCCAGCAATCATTTGCACTTGAGTCACCGTCTTGCACACCCTCTTCCCAGAGTCTCTCATACAGTCAGCAGCTTCAGGTCACACTGGTTGCCAGTTTGCTGTGGTGTATTGGGATATATAGTGTCTTTCTTTGTATTTTCGCATTAAAGCATGTTTATTCAAACTCATTGAGTATTGATCACATTTTGCTGGATATAATGTGTGTCCAAAAGCTAGCCGTGCATCATGCTTCACAACCTCTACTTACTACTGCCTTGCTTAGCAATTACTGACTACTACCTCCACTTTCATCTAATTTGAAATGCTTCTATTTTGGGGAAAAGCTTTACCAATATAAGGTATACTGAAACTTTGTCCTTGACCTCTTTCATGACAAAAAACAACTTGTGTACCTTCTATAAATAACTGTCTATGACACAACAGATTTTGGGTCACAAACAGGAGTTCATATGAGATCAGGGCTCCTGCAAATCATTTTGGGGCTTCAGCGTTAATATATTCTACATTCAAAGGTAAATTTCTCCGGAAGCTCATATAGTGAGATGAGTAGGCGACTGATATTTCCACATTTCATTTCTAGTAATAACGCTTGCTATGGCAAGAGCTCAGATAAGCTCTGAACTAGGAAAGAACCAGTCCACTGAGACCTACAAGATTTTACAGTCTATCTAGGAGAATATGGTAATCTATAGTCAGGGCCAGCACGTGCTAATCAAGCATCCCAAAAAATACTAGCAAACATCGCCCCCTATTGACCCAGAAAGGAGGGTTGTCTGTGATGTCACACTGCAGGGTCTACACTAAGCAAAGGCTGGCATCCGCCATGTTGGTGCATAGTTCCCCGTTTTATTTTTCTTTGTGTTGTTTGCTTTTGTTTAGTTTTATTTGGTTTTACTTTGCTTTTTCTTTTTTTTTTTTGCTTTTAAAAATACTCGGGCCACACGCCTGCCCTGTATGTAGTGCGAGTGCTTAAATCTGAAAGCACACCCACACTAACATTACCACCATCTAAGGAGAGGTACAAGTTGTTCAGTACTTTATCAGTAGATGTTTGTTGTCTATGTTGTTGGCTGAGCCAGGTTTGATCCATGTAAGGGATATTGTGGAATTCAGGAAAAGTGGGCAATTGCATTGCAGAAAACTTAATTTTATTTTTGAAAGAAACTATTAATAATCAAACCGGAAGAAAAGCATGTTCACATTTCATATAGCTGCAAAATAAGAACATGTACACCATTCAACCGTATTTTCATTTCTTATGGTCATAATACATCTACGTGCAATAGGTAATTGTAGTTGAATTAAATGTGAAAAAGAATGGCCGTGTCGTATAATCAGTAATGAATTATTTTATTTTATTTTACTGTTAACTTGTCAAACAGTGTTACTGTATGATTATAAATTATTAAAATATCTGTGATGAGTATAAATACTAAAATGTCACGACTCTAACAAAGACTTTCTGCAAATAGTTTCACAGTTTCACAGCTTTGAAAAAACTGTCAGCTATATTGCATGATGTTTTTGCAACATTTTTATAGACATTAATATATATTTATAATGGACTGAAATATACATAACAGACACCCATGGGAATTAAAAGACTAAGTGCTTCTTGTATAAATCAGCTTTGAATTCAAAAGGATACAGGCATATTTAATCACATTTGGTAAGAATGACACATTATCAAGGAACTGAACCCCATTTTGACTTTTTGTATGAGATCAAAGAAACCATCCACCTGTCATTGCAGCAAAGTGATTTGGTAGGTTGCAGTTTGGCAGATTACATCATTCTCTTATACATCCAGAGAACTTCTTATTAACAGTAAAACAAAAGACTTGCCAGTCATTAAGCATGAAGCTTAAGCTGTAATTTGAAATGATCACTTCATCAAACAGTTGGGTCTCTTTAAGATTCAAACATCCTATTCATCCTAAGTAACAATGTTGATAACTGAATTTGTCTTATTGTAAGCTTTAATTATCATAAGGATAGAAAAATGTCTTATAACAAAGGCAGTTGTAAAACGAATTATATTAACTTATGCATGTACATCTTTAGTGCGTAATATCGATGTCTTCTTCAGTATTTTATTTTCTACAACCAAGGGAATAAATCTTCCCTAATATTCATAATTATTACTCATCATTATTTCTACAACAAGAAGATATATTTGAAACCTTGCAAATTTAAAACAAGGCATAGAATATGTATCAGCTTACCATATGGCGAACCGTAACTAGCTGATATTACCAGTCAGTTGTGCTACAACATGTCCAATGCGTTCCTGAATAACTAAAATCATACATTAAATTACACATATCCAGTGGGGAAATGGGTTGGGGAATGCAACTCCAAAACTCAGTAACTTACACCAAAAGTAATTAATTAAATAATAAAAACTCTTTTCATCTCTGTTTGCTGTTTATTGGCAGTAGCCAATAATGTATTTATATGAATTTTAAATAAATAATAATAGTAAATAAAAAATTGTATCATAAACATCTCCCATGGGTCTTATGAGTCTCATAAAAACTGCCTAGTAATGACTTCAATGAACTGGTTAACTCGTCCATTGCCAACAGGTGGGAGTAGTGATGGCCAAAACAATGCTTTATGAACCATTTGCTGTTATTTCTGAACTCTCCAGTTGGTGCTCTTAGTTTACTTCGGGGGCATGCTCTGAGCTTTTTTTAATAGAGAGCACCATCTAGTGGGGTCAGAAAATACAGCAAAAGGTTCATGAAGCATCGTTTTGGCCATCATTAGTCAGGAGTAGTGAGCTGCAGCCACCATGAGGCCAGGCATGCACACAGCAGAAATACAACAGATTATGGTATATGGTAGTGATGGGTGAATGAAGTTTCATAAACCATTTGCTGTATTTTAGATGGTTCTCTCTGTTCATAAAAGGGCTCAAAACATGTTCCAAGCACACCAAAAGTGCCATCTAGTGGGGTCAATAAATACAGCAAATGGTTCATGAAGCCTCATTTGCCCATCACTAGTATACGGAGGGGTACTGAAGGCAACATGGCTATAGAAAGACTACGAAAATGAAATGTAAGTGAATTAAAACATGTTGCTGTGTTTTTATTTTGGATTTTTAGAATCTAATACTTTGACCGGTGCAACACGTGGATGTACAAAAAGTTACATTCTTTTAGATTTGAAATCTGGTTCAACCGATTCACTGAAAAGAACCAATTCAAAAGAACAATTTGTTCACTAATCAGACATCACTATAGTTTACTTGAATATCTGTTTTTCTGTGCAAGCAGAATTTCTTGCTAAGACCATATCGCTTTGCAGTTTGTATAGTACTTTTCTCTTCAACTAAAAGTCACACAAATACAAATGTGATTCCAAATTATATTGAACTTGGGTACTAAGAAAGGTCTTTCATTTTCTGAAAATTGCCGGTGTGATATCCTGCCTTTTAGCAAGACCGACTGTTCTCTTAAACAGCATCAGTCACCCATTTATTTAAGTGGAAATAACCTTTTGTTTCTAAACAGAAGTAATAAATAATATTTGCAATTATTTACTGAATAAGAAATTTTAAATGTACATGATAAATGTGATAAATTAAGAAACAAATATATTAATTTTTTAATATTTGAAGCATCAAAACGTTCATTTTAGCTTTTTTTTTTGTCCATATATGTTTCTTTTTATATTTTGCTGGGGGTTAACATATTCAGTTAAAGACTGACCTTTCATATTTTTCAAAAACTGGCTAGTTAACTTATACACAAAGTGTTATTTACTTACACAATTTTCTGGAGTCAGTTCTGATATATATTTTTCCTCCATTAAATTTCATTCCCAAATAGTGCAAAACTATTATATTACGTGAAAAGTAACGGAGGTCCTGACCTCAGGGATCTTATGATCTCAGATACGTGGTATAGGGTTACTAGCACCGGTAATGAACGCAGTTTACGGATCAGTGACAGTTTACTTATGCTCACTATGGGCTGCCTGTCCGAGGAATGATTCTTAGATTTCAAATGAATCCATCATTACAAATTTACATGAATGGCTTAAACAGCAATTTGAGATCCCCAGGTACTATGGCTGTGTCTTATTGCCCAAAGCAAAAAGGTGGCTAAGATCAATCGGTTGTAAAGGTGACTGAAACCTTTTTCAGTGCACATAGCGGAGACCAGAACCTAAGTTATTGCTAATGCTGTGTGTTTAAACGTCAGTTAACAATGAAAAATTGAACAAAGAGTTCAACTGCCTTTCAGAAAAAAAGCATATTAAGGAAAAGTCGACTGTAGGCATTGTTAACAGCATGCTCTACAGCCCAATCCCTGCATCGCAGCACCTTTCATCTCTAACCAGGTGCCACCTGCCCCCCCTCCTCACCTGCAACACCACCCGTCTTCATTCTCAAAACATTTACAGAGCACTCCTGTCGACCGTGAAATTTATAAATGCCATCATTGTGTATATTCATATCTAAGATAATAAAACCTGATTCATTATGCTTTCACTCTATTTAATTACTCTTGGAATAAATTAGTAAAATGTATCTTGCACAACTACTTTTAATCCAGAATCTTTTTGATTTAATTATTGTTATTAATCATTACATTTATATCTGTTACTTTCACTAGAAATCATAACATGTTTCTCTGATTTGCATTAATTTATTAGATATACTGTACAGGTAGTTCTTATCCTTAAAATTCTATCAGTTTAGTTTACATAAAATTTTTTCATCACTCCATATTACAGTGGCTTGCATAAGTATTCAGCCCCCTTTGGTCTGAGTGCAGTCAGTTGCCCATAGACATTGCCTGATGAGTGCTAATGACTAAATAGAGTGCACCTGTGTGTAATCTAATGTCAGTACAAATACAGCTGCTCTGTGACGGCCTCAGAGGTTGTCTAA
>JABFEA020000044.1:10539196-10550168 GCA_019775915.2 Cyphomyrus plagiostoma
CGGGATAGGCTCCGGACCCCCCGCGACCCAGTAGGATAAGCGGTTTGGACAATGGATGGATGGATGGATGGATGGATAATAATAATAATAATAATAATAATAATAATAATAATAATAATATCCTCTTGTGAAGTTCACTTCTGGGATATGCAGAAACATTATATTTGCACTCATGAAAAGACTAATTGACCTGGCAACGGATTGGTAAAAAGGCCCATCCAACCAGAAGCTAAACATGAAGTCTAATTGTGCCCAAAATGTTTATACAATTTTTGTGCAATTACACTTAAAAATAACTTAAAGGATTCAGCACTTAGGTTTGATGTGAGCATTTATATTCCTTCCACTTCATACATCATATAATATAGTTTATTTTTAAAGGAGTCACATTTTTTAGAGAATGAGAGATGGGGTGGAATGGTAGTGCAGTGGTTTGCACTGTTGCCTCACACCTCTGGGACCAAGGTTTGAGTCTCTGTTGTGGCTCCATGTGTGTGAAACTTACATGTTCTCCCCATGTCATCACAGGGTTTCCTCTGGCTACTCCAATCCCCACCACCCACAACCCAAAAACATGCTGAAGTTAACTGGAGTTACGAAATTTCCCATACGTGTAAGTGTACCCTGTGGTAGGTTGGCACCCCATCCTGGGTTGTTCCCTCCTTTGTGCCTGTAGGCTCCAGAAGTGGTTACTGAAAATGGATGGATAGAATGAGAGAACCTAAAAACATGTTAATTCTTGTTTTGAGAACTCTGATAAGTCAGATATCCATATGTTCAAAGACAGGATTGTGAAATTGAAATCGATTTTTCTGTAGTTTTTTTATAATTGAATACTATAATTTAAATTATTGCTTTTTGAATGGGATAAAACATTTAAATTCCAAAAGAGACACATCCAGGAAAGGAATGATTAATGAATAGGATTTTTCCTATTCATTGAATAGGACAGGAATTGCAAATATATTGCATTGAAAGTTTCATGACATATAACAGAGATTGCTGTTTGGATACCACAATGAACGCTGATTAAGCCTGTGTTGTGACATTTCATTTCCTGCAATGGAAAACCTTGCATTAATTGGGAAGCCATTTTCAAACACGAGTTGTTATTATACGTCTCAAAGCCTTTGAATTTACACTTGAGACCGAAAATATATTGACATACTCACACTTCCTGCCCGAGAGCATGTCAACACCTCTATGGGTGTAGGTGGTATTTCAGAACATGCATTGCGTTTTGACTGTTTGGTGCTACACTGTAATCACTACTTCAGGCTGTGTTTACAAAGCACCTCCAGCATCCAGATGGGACCAAATTATATTAGTCACATCGCTGCAGCAGGCAGCTAGGCTCTGCCACTCAGTCTTTTGACTCTCTGTGAAAGTAGACAGAAGTGACCTTGGCTTAATTGTCAGCTATAAAATGGACTATAATAAAATTGTCCTTATTTTCTGTGAAATAGTTAACTGCACATGAAAAGTAAATGTGTTTATCCCATACAATGTCAGTTTAAAAAAAAAAAAACTTTTCAAGGACCGCTGATATGAAAATCCAACCACACAGGTATCATCATGTGTCATAACAACTGGAAACTATAAACACCAAGAGTGTCAAGTAGTTCACTAGGTGACCAACTTATTTTCATCATACACATACTAATACATAGCTAAATACTACAAGACGAAGAACCTGGTAATTCTGTGAGACACAATAAATATCTTGCATAACTTGCAGTTTATTGCATTTTTCTTCTCTCATAACAGTCAACAAATGTTGTTTTTTTAATGCTGAGTTTGGTTGTGTGAAATCATATTTAATCTTGTATAGATTTAATCTACTCAATTTAAGTATATCTGAAATTAGTTCTTTTATTTTTGCACCTCAGTCTTCATTTTGCATGTTTATTAAATGTTTTTTGCACAGTTTTGATTAATCAATCATCAATAGCTGATTGCAATCCTCCATTGCCTCTCCAGTACGTGCATTAGGGTGGCTCATTATTCAGAGGTGATTTGGCACAGATTACAAATCATTGGTTCACTGTCAAGCAAAGTGAGAATCAAGAATGAAAATACACAGAAACTAGATTTAATAAGGAAAATATTGCCCTTTTCCCTCTGGAATTTCTCAGGCTTCAATGACTGGTTAAGGTGCGCAGAGCTTGCAGAATTCCTGTTAGAGAGACCTTACTCCCAAACAAAATCCATTAATGATAGGTCACAATTTAGAAGCACAAGTCATGTTGACTTGCCTGATCCAACACACCTTTACATACAGTATCTCCCTCGTGACCTACTTTTGCAGTTCTGCTTGTTATGCTGCACAGAGTCTGCAAGAAACCAAACAGCAATGTTTTGCAGGCCGAATGAGAAGTACAGCATTCATGTTTATTGAGTTTCGAGACTGAAAAGGTGAAGTGAGAGACACTCAAGGTGGGCTGAGACCACCAATGGGTCAATCCCACTAAAATTATGAATGACAAACTCCTTCACAGGAAGGAAGAGGTTACCAAAAGCTGAAACTGTCACAGTGATTGCTGCCTACATCAATATTTGACACATAAAAGCAAGGGAAACAGCTTCTCAGAATACATTTGTAACTTAGAAGCTGGTCCCAAACTGACCCTATGTTTTTCTGTTTCAGATACTGTATTTGGAACAAACTGCAGAATATTTGCACCTGCGGAGTAAATTATCGCCTTATAACAGACAAGCAGCCCATCTCCGGTGCACCACGGTGCTCGGTGTTTCCTGAGATATGCTCCAAGTTCAGCGTGATGCTACAACACATATCTGGTAATGCAAAAAGGATGGATGTGGGTGGATGGGTGTGATCTATATTTCGATATTTGTTTGGTGTAACTGTGCAGAATTCCCCTGACGGTTCTAGCGGCTTAAAGAGCAGCTGGATCTCTGTCTGATTGTTTGAGCAAAATGATGATAGTGACGAGAAACAATTCTATGATTTTTTTTTTTTAAGCTGGTCCCATTCCTGGAATTTTAGATCATCCATAGTAATGCGGAAATTATTTCTGAAATTACCTTCATTGTTTCTTTCAGTCATTTATTATGTAACAAGCGGACTCTTCTTTCTACCAATTAGCATCACAGTTACAGTTCTATAATGGTTTTAATGGGACTTAATATTTTGTTCTGAGCAGACACTTATAAAACTGTTTCATTTGGTTGACCGGGCAATGACAAGTGTGACTTATCCCCCAGCTTTAATTTTTAACATCTCTGTTGTCAATGTTTTCCGCATTGTGTTCTTTTATTCCGCGAAGTAATATCTTCTATATTTCTGTGCTGGCCCTGTGCAATCTGCATTATATAGCACATCAATTTTAAATGGGTGACTAATTCTTTATTAGCAGATTCCCCAGTGAGCTGGGCTATGAGCCCGGCAAGGTCAGACCTTCCTCCATTGCTGTTTTTTTTCTTTTCTTAAAACCTTACAGCAACACTGCCATGCGGCAGTGATGATTCCCCTTGATTTACCTGCAGAATGGATAAGGACAATGCTTGGCAGGATCGCAGATAATCATTCGGAGTGGTGCAAGCTATGTGGGGAGCAGATTGAGGATAACTGACCAACTGTTCACACAAAGGAGGGCAGCTGACTGTCATGGGAACTGAAACAAATCACACCAGGCTTAACCTAACGGAAGCTGTGCTTCTGCTTTACAGGCTTTAATGTGGGATAACAAGCAAAAAAAACTGTGTGGGAACAACACTGCTGCTCAAATGCAGCCGTCTTTTACCTTTATATGTTTTCAATTTTTTTAATATAATAAATTCCATATGTTGTTATGTATTTTTTATGATTCTAAGGACTGATTTGAACAGGCTTGAAAAAGATCGCAGGCAACTGGAAAATAAACAAGTACAGGAATCACAAGAAAGACATCTCCTTAAGATCCTGAAATCAATATCTGGCGAGTATGAACAAACCGCATATTTCATGGTGCAAGACGGAAAATATAATTCATTGGTCCTTCTGTTCTCTTGCTGATCCAATCACGGGCTGCGGAGGAAGCAGCAGTAGAGGGAGGCACGTTTTGTATTTCGACCCGGTGCCACCGTGTCACTGGGGAGGTGCTCTGTCAACTTGATTTCAAGTGTCAAAAAATGTGATGTGAAGGTCTCTAGGAAATTACAGATCGGGGCTACTGTGTCGTCATAAAATCCTAAAATCTCTACAGTGAGGAAACCCATACACAGAATATCTTTCCACTGGGTTATGCTGAATCTTTTCCAACCATGTGCTAACAATGCTGCGTGTCATTTTAAAATTATTATTCACATGGTAGAACCCTTAGTTAGAAAAAAAGGATCTCGTCACTTTCCTAACAGTTCTTTAAAAATCACTTGTTCACAGTCCTTTCTTGCCAATTCTGCCCCGCTAGACAGCAATATGTCCATTATTAACTCCAGGTATAATAATCCAAAGTAAATGTGGATTATACCACAGTAAGGGATTATGTATCCGGCCCCTCGGCTGCAATGGAGATGTACGTTTTGCAAATTCTAAGATTATTAATAACATTTGAATTGGCTTTCTGAGATGGGCTGCCCCCCCGCCCTGGGTTGTTCCCTGCCTCGTGCCCGTAGCTTCCAGGATAGGGTCTGGACCCCCTGCGGCACAGAAGGATAAGCAGTTTGGAAAATGGATGGATGGATGGATGGATGGATGGATGCATTGGCTTTTCACTATGGTCCATGCTTTAGATGGGCAGCTATTGGACCTCTGACACAAAACCACAGAGCTACAGCAACTATATTTAGGATATTTCTAAATGATGAGTTTGGTACCATCTGATCCCAAGCAGTTGCTATATTTTTTACTATATCTTTTAATTCTGTAAACCTCTGTGAATTATTGAGGGAACTAGTGAAGGAACAAGTAATGAACAACACTGTATTTTCACAAAGTGAAATACTGATCTCATGTTTGTTCATCATTAATGAATCGTGGCACATCTTTTATCTCAAGTATCGACTATATTTGTTCATGATGATTTTTTGTGTTTGTGGCCCATCAAGTAGTGTTACCGATGCGTTTAATCTTCTGATGTATATTAAATAACTAAAACAATAATTTAGCCATCTATTGCTTTGTAGAAGAAATCCATACACACATCTAACCCCACCAACGAGAAAATATGCTTGAACTGGTTTATATTGGTTGACCTGCTAGTGGGATCATTTTAAGAGAAAGTTCATTAGGATGTTTATATAACAAATGGCATGGAGAGCACCAGCGTCGCTTTATTAATATGTTATATTCAGTAAACTTAACGATATATGCACAAAGGGCAAACATTGTGCTGTTGACTGAATGTTTGGGTATTCCAACCTATTAAACCCAATTTTATAGCAATTTGGCCACCATTTAAGAAATAGAACATGATGTTCTGATTCTTAATGTAAACCAATGAATCATTCTTCTCTTCCATCTACTATCTAAGCAGAAAATAATGAATTGGAATTTTTTAAAGTGCATCTTTAAGTAACAATTTCTCAGTCATTATGTTATACAGTAGTCAAAGTGTGAGCCATTCAGTGGGAATGGATTTGAGTACTAAATGAAGCAGAGACAGTCTTAGGCCATGTGGCACGCATCACCAGCCCCCCGCACCCACATCAGCTGCTATAGTCAATGCCAAAACAAATGTGCAAATGATTTAAGAAATAAGCTTTGTTCATTGTTTAATATACCTTAATTTTGTATAACAAATATATAAAATATAATAAATAAACTATATGCAACGTTTTTATATAATAAAACAACTAAGTAATTACAAACAAAGCTATTAATATATCTTAGAAAATGTGTTTCGAAATCATAACACATTATTTTTATCATTTTTAATAGCATTGCAACATCATTGTACATTCTGTGCACAATTAAAATCCAGCCACTTATGTTGCCTATAGTACTGTCCTGCCCTAAAACGAGGGGAAAATATATTGATTTGAAATTATAGGTAAAACCTAATTGTGAAAATGCATTCTATACCAATCAGCCTCTTTCAGCTGTAGCTAGAGGAACAACTTTGAATTATGACACAATTTAGTAATATACTATTCTAATAGCTAGCCTGAGCTTTTATCTTTTACACTAATTCTACAGTGAAATTACATGCTTTGTGCTTTGGATTTAATTAAAATAGCATTTAGCTAAACAAAATGGAATCAAATAACCTGAAAATTACAGGGATGTAAAACTGAGAATTTTTTAACTTGTGATGAATGATCTATGACTAATATAGGATTTTAACAATCCTAGTTAAATTCTGCTTTATAGCAATTATACGTTAAAACCTTAATATATTTTTAAAAATTACATTTAATTTGAAGTAACTAGAGCGATTAAATAATTACCACTAAATATCAGTTATTGAGAGCTTGATGGTCTGTCCTGTGTTTAAAATTATGTCTTGAAAGCGAGTCCGGCTCAAACAAGCCTGATTTCAGAGCAATTATAAAGCAAACCACAGGCATTACACCATAGACTTGTATGTTTTCTTTTCACATTAGTCTCAGAGGAGCAGGCTAACAATACTTCTTTGAAGACTTGAGATGAAATACAGGACTGTATTGGGTATGTGAGACTCCGCTCTCATTGTGAGAAATATGCTAATGTGTCCATGACTCACCGTTAAGAGTGTTATCCTTCATTCTAGGAAGCAATATGAGGAGTAACACTATATTCCCACAGCAATTCTGCAGGAAAAAAATAAAAAATCAAACACATATTATGAGTTACATGGATTTGGAACTCTTTCGGGTGAACTGATTTTTATATGTTAAAGACAATTTTCAGGGGTGCCTTATCTACGCCATTACTGAATCAGTATGAAATTAGCCTTCTCAGTGCACAAAAATAAGTCTCTGTTAGGATATAGACTGACTGCTCTAAATAGACTGCACTGTACATAAGCATACTGGGAATAGTGTTTCTATTACCAATGCCAAGAGAACACAAAAAGCGTGAAATATATAAGTCTCAAAATAGATTCAAAACTTTGCTAGACACAAATGGTACTGACGTAAATTGATTGGGAGGGTACAGAATTTGAGAATCTGTTAGCTGCCCACAAAAATGCATTTCACTGTTACTAAATGGTGTGTCAACTGGCAGTGTTAACTTTAACATCATGATTGGAGATTAATACACTCCAGTCTGTCTTTTTCCCTCAGACTCTAAATAATATCACAGGCTTGTCTGTCTGAGGAAAGACCAGGTAGGAGATATTCTTTCCATGCCAATTTCCATGAATTCACAAACGCAAACCTCCGAAATATGGTGGCGTAGACTAGAAAAACAAAACAAAAACTGTAAATGTAGTCCAACAATAAGAGTTTTATTTCAAAACAGATAAGTTAATAGATGCTGAATTTCTTGTTTTTCCTCAGTAGATATCCATCCATCTATCTTTCTGTCTTTCAACTCCTTATCCACTGCAGGGTCACAGAGATCTTGTGGCCTTAGAAAGCATAAAAACATGGGACACACTGGATGTGCTTTTTGTGCCTTACAAAGTAGCACATTGTGGACTTTTCACATACTAATACTATTGTTTCAGCTTTCTCTTAAAAAAGGGTAACTTAATGGTAACATGTTACATTAACTGCACCTTTATAATGCATTCATAGAACATTCATCAGCAGCATGAAAGTATTTCTTAACATGCCTTAAATCATTGCTTTCATGATAATTTCAATAGCTAAGACATACCAGCTGTAATATTAATTAATAACAAACATTATAACTGTATAATCATATAATGTTTGTTATTAATGCATATTAAAGCTGTCATATCTTGTTCATTAAAACTTTTATAAATGCAATGCTATGAGACATGTTAAAGTATACTTACATGTTGCTTATGAATGTTCTATGAAAGCATTATGAATGCAGTGGTCCAGAAATGCGTTATAAAGGCATTATGATGGTACAGTTACTATAAAGTGTTGCCCAATTAACATATATTTTTTTCAACAATACATATGAAAGCTCTCACCTGAAAAACCATAAAGGCAATTTGCAAATGTATGACTGAATATGATGTGTTTTGCAATATTGCATTTTGTTACATCATTAATAGACTTGGAAAAACATAGTTCTTTGAGTTCTGGTTCTGTGAGGAATTTGTGTTGGTGATGCAGAACCCTCTCATGACAATTGGTTCTATATAAAACCTTTAGATGTTTTGAAGTGTGTCAGGAAAATGCAGATTGTTAAAGATAGCTTAGGGAAACACTAAACTTTCTCTTTTAATTATTTCTTTATAGTGGATCAAGTGTTTTACACCTTCCGGAATTCAAAATTAAATTTAATAAGATCTTAAAATATAGGTGCCTATTTTTTGTGGCTGGAGCTTACAAAAGTGAGCATAATGACAAAGTCACAAATTAAATGTGTAATAGAGTTAAATTTTAATAATTACAGACCAGTTTTCGCATCACCCAGAAAGGGGGCGGGGTGGGACTCAGCATGCAGGCTTAGTCTATATGTCTGTGGTCAGAAAATCACCTGTTCAAGCTGTGGCCTTGGCGGAATCGGCACATGTCCGTGGGCCCTAGAGAAGACCCTTAACCTCCAGTTCCAAGGGAGCTGCACATTCGCTGATCCTGTGCTGATCCCCCCCCCCCCCCCAAAACTATGGAGAGCAAGATGGGACAGGTGAAGAGAAGAATTCCAGTGTACTTATGCAAAAAGCAAATTAAGGATTATTATTATTATTATTTATTATTATTAAAGATGGAGGGAGTAAGCAATCTGAAAGACCTCAATGGTAGAAAGTGCAGATTCGGAAACTACAAATGTAGGATATTATTTTTTTTAATCAACCATTTGAGTTTAAAGAGTCACATTCACTGAGTACTGAACTGGTTGATTGAAACATCATCTTGGTCTGAATTTATAACCTTATCAGCCTGAACTTTGCACCTCGGAAAGACCTTGTGGAAAGATCATAATGTCCTGGGCCTTATGAATCCATCAAGCTATCATACTTAGGCCAGTGAATGGCACATACTGTAGCCACGAGTTAAGTGTATAATAGCGGCAACCATTGTTACTCACGATTTAATGCACGTAGATTCCTGCTGCTGAGTTGGGAACGTTTTCATGGACATTTTCATGTGCCCATATGTTCCCTAGCAACAGTGCTGAGCTCAGAGTTAATTTCAGAATCATCTGATGATTGGACTGAATGCTAGTCACAGAACCATCATCAGGGTGAGGCCACCACCAGTGAATTAGTGACATTATTTGAAAAACCCAGTTTACAGTCCGTTTAAAACACATTCAAAGACATGCTGACACAAGCCAATAAATACCACATAATATGGCCATGAATATAACATCGATCAACTTTGCACAGAAATCGACATTTATTTAAGATATTCATTTCCAATAAAATTGACTGCAAGCAGGATTTTCAGATTGGCCAGTCATTCAAAAGCACCCAGTTTTCATACTCCGGTCTAAAAGAATGATGCATGGCCAGGACATATAGGGAAAGTTCTGAGTAATGCTGTGAAGGAAAGAAAATGAGAAAGCCTTTTAGAAAATGAATGAAATGTAAATTTGTGAGGTAATACCAAATGCTTTCATACTGATTCTATTACATTAACTCAATGTCTAAAGACTAAACGTGACATTATGAATATGTATAATACATATTCAAATGCATAAAAAGTCTGAATATATCTAAGTTAACCTGGTATCTTCAGGAAAAGACTTCAGCAGTGATCTTACATACGATTACATATGGGTTTCATATGGTAGCATGTCTAAATAATTTCAGCCTTTGCTAATGATATCTACTATTAATTTGTATTATATCAACACATACACATGTTTTACTACAATAGAATAGTGTTATTTTATTCACCTCCCTGGGCACAGTGTCTTTTCACGGTGCCACTTTAAAATAAGACTACTCATATAAAGAGTTTATGAATGGTTTATAATCTCTATTAATTAGGTTGTAACAGTGCAAATTATGAATAGTGCCATAACCTGCACGTCCAGTTCTCGTGTGTATCACGCCCACCTCGTTACCCTCGTCTGAATCTCGCTTGTTACCAGCTGTTTCTTGTTTGATCTAGTCAGTCATGTGCATTTAGACCGCATTCAAGTCTGTTTCCCCAGGTCTGTAATTAATGTCTGTACCGCATCTGTTAGTCTGTTTGTATTAAACCCCGTTTCTAGACTTCTGCCTGCCTGGTTGTGATTCCCTGCTTTCTGCTCTCTGGCATCACATACGATCATCACAAACAGACAATTTTTAAAAAGTTATAACACTGTTTTCTTTTTATTAATGAGTTGCTACCATTAATGAAGAGCTCTTTTCCAAAATGGCATAAATCCATTTTGATAGTTTCCAGGAAAATGACATTTTTTTACCTAGACCCACACATTTTGTTAATATTTAATTTATCCTGTTAAAATGGTTTGTTGGTTCAGTCTGTTGAACAATGATTTTTAAATCAAACAACAGTATTGTTGGTTATAAATTCAAAGTTTTTTAAAAAACACTATAAATC
This sequence comes from Cyphomyrus plagiostoma, assembly GCA_019775915.2. Classification (NCBI taxonomy): domain Eukaryota; kingdom Metazoa; phylum Chordata; class Actinopteri; order Osteoglossiformes; family Mormyridae; genus Cyphomyrus; species Cyphomyrus plagiostoma. Next base: position 10,549,760 of record JABFEA020000044.1, read on the forward strand.
CATCAATTCTTTTCCAAAACGCTATAAATCCATCTATTTATTTCCAAAAAGTTGTTTATGTGTTATGTGTGAACATGCAACATATTACATCAAAGACTCATCATACCATAAATGAATATAAATCAAATTAAGTGCAAATGCATTAAATAAAAAAATACATAAATACATAAAAAATAGTAATATAAGCTAAATAGTACAATAAAATAAATATTGACAATGTCACAAAGCTCAAATCATTTCAAATTGGTTTCTTGAACATGACAATGAGTTCACTGTATTAAAATGCCCACAGTCACCAGATCTCAACCCAATAGAGCATCTTTGGGATGTGATGGAACGGGAGCTTCGTGCCCTGGATGTGCATCCCACAAATCTCCATCAACTGCAAGATGTTATCCTATCAATATGG
>JABFEA020000044.1:10563901-10574807 GCA_019775915.2 Cyphomyrus plagiostoma
TGTCCACATGAAGGACACATCCCACTGTGAGTCAGGCTGTCCACATGAAGGACACATCCCACTGTGTGTCAGGCTGTTCACATGAAGGACACATCCCACTGTGTGTCAGGCTGTCCACATGAAGGACACATCCCACTGTGTGTCAGGCTGTCCACATGAAGGATACATCCCACTGTGAGTCAGGCTGTCCACATGAAGGACACATCCCACTGTAACATCCAGGGAGGAAAGGTGGTGCAAGACAACAACCTGAGACCGTACATTGACCTTTAACGGCGGACAGCTTGGCCTGCCCCCGTGTCAAGTCTTCTCTGTGATATTTAATAAGCACAGGGCCACTCAGCCCACTCTTTATTTGATATCATGCTGATTTAATTTCATTTAATTTGCTGGATCCAGTGAGAGATAGTAAAAACTATGTGTGTGTGTGTGTGTGTGTGTGTAACATCATAATGTATCACAATATATGACATTGTATTATATATAATACAATGTCATATATTGTGATACATTATGATGTTACACATTGATATTGTGATATACAATATGATATTAAAATGTATATTTCATGCTTGTTTACATTTCCTGGAATTTTATCTTATAACAGCTTTATTTCCCCTTTTCTGTCCTGTTTTTGTGTTTTTTCTTATTTTAAGAATGCAGACGCGCACATGCCGGTAAACGTGTCTGGTGCCTCTCCAAAGTGAGCTAACCGCCGGCTGACGGGGAGATATAACACGGGCATGCTCGGGAAATACAAATGCTGCGTGGTGTCAGTGTGACTCCCCGAGAGCGGAGATAAGAGGTACCTCCCAGGATGCAGTGAGACACAAACATCGATCCCTCTGACGTCCTCCCCAATTTCTCCATGAGCGGCGCGTGGAGCGAGGTGTGGCGCTCGCTTCACGCCGAATCGCACTGCCTGTTTATTCTGAAAGCAGCATAATCAGTATACATTGTGTACTTAATTTAAGCAAGATTTGACTGCGACGTAATTAAAATAATGTGTTCTGCTCATACATTCTGTTATTTTTCTGCTCTCCATCTGTGATTCAATTATAGCCACTCAAATAATCAGTTAATTCTATAAAAAATATTATTTATGCAACAATATGTAAACAATTTTAATACCCTCACATTTTATACAATGCGCATAGTGAAATAATATACAGATTTTTTTAAAGGCAACAAGACATAGAGATTTATACAAGTATACGAAATTTCATTATTTGTATGGTAATTATATGCAATTGTCAGATTATAATAACGCTAAATAGCTTTATTCCTTTCCTCACCAGTACTCATTTTGCAGATTATACTCCACTCTACCTGGCACTTTGCCTGTTTGATGTATACCAAACTGAAAGCCCAAGCGTCTTACACTCTCAGTATGTGGAAGGCTTCGTGGGTGAAACACGCAAGGCTCAAATTGTATGATGCATTTTTCATTATAGTCAGGCTAGAGTACCTCACGATTGATTTCCCCATTAAGGAGTTGCTGCATAAGCCCCATCAGTGTCCATCCCCCTTGGTTTCATCCCGCACTGGTGATGGTCTCTCCATTTCCAGACTGCCTGCTATATTTTCTCCATGTCCAGCCTACAGGCAATCCAATTTCTCAACTGAGACAGTTGCTGCATCCAAGGGACATGAGTCTCACCAGGTTTCCTACCTTGATGGAGTGAGGCCTCACTTTGCCCACAGGCAATTCACCAGCTACCTGGCCAAAAACGCGTGGTCAAAGAGGCTTAATTGCAGTGTATGATAAAACAAGAGTATTGATTATGAAGTTCTTTTGAAAATTATCAAAGGCTCTGTTGTAAGTGGCCAACGTGCAAGTGACGGTTCATGATTGATCAAACAGATTTTAAAAATTGCATATAGAGGAGAGATATATTCTCATTCAGTTCGCTGCACTGAATATCAAACAACGATGGGAGATTAGTTCACTTTGAACTTCTTCCTAGACTGATGTGATCTCTGACACACGGCCGCTGACGCCCAACTGTTCAGAGGGAAAGAGGTCATGTGGTGTTAAAAATGCTGTATTCTTATGAGATTAATGTGTGTAAAATTCCTGCATAGGAACCAGAAGTTAAACCCAAAGGAGGAGCCCTCGGAAGGCGAGGCCATAGCTGTTTACTCTGACAGGTTAATCAAATGTATGGTTTATGCTGTGTCCGACACGGTAGCTACTAAAAGATTTATGTGTCTTTTTTAGACGCCCATTAAATTTAACTCATCCGTTAGGAAACCCATATAAGTTAGACTATAGTTTGAGCTGTTTTTGTTCACTAAATCATGTTCCCCATGTTCTCCATCTTCTGGGTTGTGTACAAAACTAGTCTTCTGTATGCTCCCCATCTCTAGTCCAGTAGACAATTCCCTTCACATTGCCCTCAATTTACAGACTTCCTATTCAGGCTGCGAAGGCCATTTAAATGATTGTTCCAATTCCACTTCTAATTTTAGCCAGAATCAGATTACACCCTCCCTTTGATTACAGTCCCACCAACACCATTAGAGTTGCAGAAGTAATTTGCGATCATCGATGGCAGTATTTTGCAGTGTGAGAGCCATGGGGGGTCCACAGGCCGGCCGTTTCCGTAGCGCTGCAGCAAAGTCTAAATTTGCAGAACTTTTATATGCATTATGATGCAGAAGTTGGAACAACACAAAATTGTCTGCGCTGAATCTGCAGGCACTGCACTGTAACGGTGACGCCTCGAGTTCCCCATTTGAAATTCCATCCACATCCTGATTCTCCTGCCCTTCTATTCATTTCTGTCTGCTTCCTCTGCAGAGTTGGAGATTTTGGGTCTAGTGAGTACAAATCCAGACCAAGATTTTGTTTCAACCAACCAGGTGAGTACTCTGTGACCGTGACTTTTTATACTGAACTGGTTGGTTGAAACAAAATCTCGGTCTGGATTTGTACTCTCTGGACCTGAAATCTCCACCTCTGTTCCTCAGTATGTTGACAGTTGCTATAACAGTAGCACTAATACTCTTGATCTTAAATGTCTAACATTCTCTAATGTCTTCTGTATACACTGTGACCCGTAGCCAGTTGCTAGATTACAGAACATGTTCTAGGATTACATCAATCTTTCAAAACCAATTAGCCAGTACAGAGACGTGGAATATTATAGAACTGTCCCTGGTAAATGATCTGTTTATTTGACTGAGCATTTGATTCTTTGAAGTCCTAATGTATGTAGCATAATAGGCATTTCTAAATATTATTTTAATACATTTGTTTGAATATATTTTAAAAGCTATGGGGTTGTCCTTGTGGCTTCCATTAAATATCTCCCCTTTCAGAATTTCTTGTGTGTGTTACAAGGAAACTGGTTTGCAGGTTAGTTAACATTAAATGAACTGAGATAAACCATTTACTACATCAAAGCATTAAAGTTGAATAACAAAGTAAGCTATAGGAGTCAGTCACAATAATCACTGCACTTGCCATTAATAGCCCTTGCCAACTGAATCAATACCAGACTGTTAAAAAAACAAATTAGCAGAGGATTTGATTAGCGCCGAGGGAAGCTACCCATGAGAGAAAAGAAAAACACAATTCGGGGTTTAGTGTAGCGCTTTGATGAAGAGGAGCGAATAGGCGGTGTTTTCAGAATGCCTTAAGCTTGAGAGAAGCTGACAGTCAGTATTTCCCTAAGGCGAGAAAAGAGAGATAGCACAGATCTTCAGGGTTGTGGGTTCAAATCCTGTGACTTTTCAAGGTTCTCCTAAGGCTTCTTTGTCATGTTTCCCATTTATAAATCTTGCATGTATACTATTGCATCTTTGGGTATTCCTCTAAATACGCCTGTTCTTTATACTTACAGCACATCAGACATTTTAGAAGTTAAAAATCCTGTTAAAATTCTACTGTGAAACTTGACTGGTCACTAGATATTTAAATGAAATTCCAATCAATATGGGTGCATTAATTCCACAGCTAATCTCATTTCTTCTTTTACTAATCTAAGAAGCTTATATCTTGATCCATTTATTACAGACAAACTTCACTTTTAAATAATTAAATCACATTTAGGTCCCACAAAAGCATTTTTAAAAACCTAATAAAATTAATGAAAGAAAAATATGTCCATTGGTGTAGGAAACGTAAGGGTTTATAGAAAGGTATAGATGAATGGTTTGTACATATTCAGCGAAACAGTTTCCTGCAAGACAGGTCGATGTGTTTAAAAATGACCATTGGACCGATTAAACAATTAAAAACAACGATAAAATATTCATGAACGTTCTAGTAATGTAAGAAATGCCAATCAAACTGACAGAAAGATGTAAGGGATTTATGAACGAACAACAAGGCAAAAGAAGAATCGTGTGCTTTGTTTTGTGAAAAATCCTCCTTATCTTCTCAAGACATCACAGGGCTGAACATGATCCCATTGTAAGTCCTTTCTGATGGCTTGGTTCAAATGATCAGATCTGTTCATCTGGAAAAAGCCTTTGAGCACTGGAATGACAGAGTAGGACTCCAAATGATCATTTTAGGTAAAGAGAATACTTAATGAAAAGCAATTCTTAAAACTGCCTTTGTTAATAAACCTACATAATTTAAACAGTAAATCAAAACAACAGCTCTTTAGACCACTGCTGTGCTCAATTTATGACTTTGCCTGTTTACTCAAAAACATTAAAAATGAGCCTCTTTTCATGCTGTTTATTTACTGCAATTTAATTGATGAAAATGGGAAACGTTACAGTAGGTCTTGATATACAGCGTAGCTCTTTAATAAATGGGAAGCTAACACTGCACAAGAATATAAGAAATACATACATGCCACTGCACGATTGTATGCATTTCTCTTCGAAGGTAATTATAAGGAGATACCAGGCCAACAAAATGGATACCTGTTCACTGAGATACCTTGTACTCTTAATGCATAGTTATCGTCCAGGTTGGCCCCTGCCTCAAGCACTATGCTTCCAGGGATAGACTTCAGGCTAATTCCAACCCTCTTCTGGATGACTATGGAGAAATGGATGGATGGATGGATGGGTGGATGGATCTTAGCAAAAGAGGGCAACACCTGACTTTATGCTGCTGTAGGGAACTCGAAGACTCTCCATGTTAATGCGTTAAAAATGTCCAGTTTGAAATCTGTGCAACACACAGTAAAATCTAATGAGCGTATCTAAATCCTAAAATGTGCAAATCTGCCTGAATCTGCCTGAAATCCCATCACCACTGGAGACCTAGCAGAGAGATCTTTAGAATATGGCTTATATATTCACAGCAATGCTGAAGTGAGGGCAGCCTGAGCGGAATTCCTAAAGCAGACACAAATACAAATCATCCCAGAACTTCATACTCATATTATTTCGAAACAGGATTTCATTTGTGCCAAGTGTTTAAATTCAACGCAGCAGGATGCATCGCTAAATATTCCAGGTAGCTTTAGCTATCGACAAACCGCAGGCGATGCACGCTTAAGAAAACGTGACTTCGTTGCTTTTCTCACCGCCTGCTCCAGCCGCCCCCACAACCGGAACTCCAAGTGATATAAGGTTATTAGGCTAGCGGTTCACTTAGCAAAGCAGGCAGATGTCAACACATTTCTGCTGGTCCCAGTCCCCTAAAGCCTTGGTATTTTTAAAATTTATTACCGCCCATGAGTGGGGAGGGGAGGGGAGGGGAGGGGGTGTACACTTCACACAGCTTCTTTTCCAGCCTGCCAGGCACAGGAGGTCATCTGCCAGATCATCTACTCCTTAGTTCATGGAGAACATTCTTGCTGCCTCGTCGAGGAAATACACACAATGGATGCATTTTTTGAAAGACATCAATTTCAACATATATACAGCATTTAATATATATATAAGTAATCTGTATTCTAGATACCCCTTGTGTTGCTGCTTTACGTTTGATTTACGTTTTCTAAATACATGCAAGTGTTTTCAACACAGGAAGCATTTTCATCACAAAACGTTTCGCCTTTAAGCAATTGGAAAATATTAGTAGATGGAGCATTTTTTTTTCTTCATTGTTAACACTTGTCATACATATCATTTTAAAATCCACATCCAAATCCTCACATGCTGCTTTTATCAATGCGATTAATTAATTTCTCACCTCTATCTTTTCTACTATAAACAATATGGCACTGGGATATAATGGAACAGATGATTATTTTGCTATTCTGTATTAGAAGGACTCTCAGCAATAAACAGCACACAGGTGTATCCTGAATGAGGGTAATGACCCAGGTTTACTTAAGATCAGGAAAACCTCCAGCTGACAAAGCATACTTAGGGAACATCATATACTAAGCAAATTTAATTAATCCAAAATGAATTCAGGAGACCATGGGATGACAATGGCAGTTTGTGTTTTATGCTATATACCTTTAGCCCTAAACAAATGTCACAATAATTATGCAAATCATTATATATTTTCATGATATATATTCACTGCAGTTAAAAACATGCAAATAAAATATACATTTCATACAATTTCAAATGTATTTAAAACATAAAACAGATCAGTTTTGCTGTGCTTAATTTATTGTTATTTTGTTTGTTTTGTTTGTGACTGTTCATCTGTCTCTTTCTGTCTCTTTGTTTTGCCTGTTATACTAAATACCAGGGGTTAAGTTACAGCTAATCAGCCTCCTTCTCCTCTCTGTTCTCCTTCTTGCCCTTGTTTCATGTTCAGTCGTAGTCAGTCATGTTTTGTCTATTTCAATCGAAGATTGGATGGTCCCTGGACGGGAGGGAAAATAAATGTGTATGTTTGTCTTCACTCAGTCTAATCTCATCCCTTACACCTGAGCCCATCCATGCTGGCTCGGGCATATGACAGGGGAGCTGGGTCGCATCCATCTGATGTCCCCTTGTGCTGCTCATGTGTTTTTTTTTTCAGTTTTGTTTTTTCCAGAGACGACTGGTCTGACAGTCTGGCTCTCTTTCACTGCCTCGTCTTATTCCTAGTTAATCTCGTCCATTTTGCCTCGCAAGTGCTAAATAACTGTAATGCACCAGTCCGACAATTTACTACCTGGCTACGTGTCCATTCAGGAGCAAATACATTTCTGGGGGGGGGACAAACCCATCATTTTACTACGTGGCTGTATGCCTGGGCCCCACTAACAAGGGTAGTCGCCTTGTGGTGTTCACTAGTCTTAGGGGAAACGAATAAAGAGAGAAGACTAAAATATAAACTATGCTTGTGCTCACTGACATTTTTAATGTGACTGAATCTGATTCAGAATTGTACACAGTATGCAGGAAAAAATCTGCTTAAGCAAATAAGGGAAATAACATATATAAAACCTAACAATAGCCATGCAAGCATTAAGCTGAATTCTAACAGCCTGTGTAATATTTTCTGAGAAGAAAGCAGATATTATTTAAAAAAAAAAAGACCCAAGAAGAAAACAGATATTAATTTCTGTGTGAAATTCAGCGCTTGTCTTCTGCTGGAGTTCACAATATCACAATAAAATTGTCTGTACTAAAAAGACTCGCACATCTTCTCAATACCGTGCACCACCTATACCTTAGCTTGGAATATTCTTTAATGCTCTGGAATCTTCTAAGATACAGTTTATTGCAGTTACTGGATTATTTGCAACTCCTGAATAAATAGTGTTTTTAAACAGTATCGAATGAATTTGTGTATAAATATTAACAGACACATGTTCCTTTATTTCAGTAATATCAAGCACCAGCTTGTTAGAACTTGGTGGATGGAGCTGTGATAGGAGAGCAGAGGGTCCACTGAGTGATTATAAGTGCATAGGCCATTGATAAGTAGAACTTACAAATGGTGGCCACCCCCCCACCAAAACAAAAAAGAATGTCCTCATTGCAAATTTAGTATCTGTCATTACTTCTTCCAAATAAAATGCAACTGCTCACTTGCAACAAATATATACTAAACAGCTGTATTAGTCATCAGTTTTATAAGAGATTTTTTAATGATTTTATAAGCCATTGTGTCATGACATGGACTGGTATCATGACACGCTTATAAGAAAGTTATGACAGTGCATTAACCTCCTGAGACCCAAGGGAAAAAGTGTCCTTCAATTATATGTTTTTTGTCTTTGGAGGAAATAAGACATCTTACAATTTAGATTTTTTCAAATCTATTTTTATTTTCTCAGCATGTCCTCTTTAGCGTACAACAGGAATAAATACGTTTCATAACATCAGTGAAAAGATGTTATCAGTGAAAAGATGCAAAAATAAAATGTCTACTACAATGGACATAAATGAATGGGTGGGGTCTCAGGAGGATAATCATGAAACCAAGCAAGTGTCACTGAAGATTCTCATCCTATAGAGTTGGAGCATGCATGGGTGCTCCGCATCTATGGTGCAGGCCTACCTAGGCGAGATTCAGGGCAAACGTATGATGCCTTTGCTCTTTCTAGATTGAGAGAAACGCTTCATGCGTGAGGATTATTGTTGCATCAGGGCTGTGTATTACTGACAAGCCGTGTAAATGAACGCTGGGGGGGCAAAAGTCAGCAAGCGTTCTTTTGAACAAAACTTTTGGGTCCATGAAAGGCCTTTGCCGCACGTAAAAATCAATTCACGTTCCCTGCCAGATTCTTCAAGCATCAAGGTCACGCCTGAGGCAAAAAAACACACAAGGCCACTCTTTGAGGGGGTAAGAAGAATAACTGCCAGAAAGACCCCCCCACTGGACAAGCTCACAGGTGTCTGTTCCTGTACAGCTGTATCCCTCTTTATGTACCAACAAAGCCTCTTGAGGAAATGACACACTTAGCTTGTATAGGCCTTAGGGAACAGAATGCCATGTCTGGGGCTCACATTATGACAAATGTTTTTGTAACAACATCATTATAGGACCTTCTCTTTCAGCATCAGGAGTAAGTGGACAAAAGCAGTTATTCTGTTAGTATTAAAAAACTAGTAGACTTGATCACGAAATTGCACAGTGTAATACGGTTAAGGTTGTGACCTCGTTGTCACAAAAGTCCATCCCTTCATTGACTGAAATATCATACATTTACCATTCTTTACTTAGTCCACTTAATCAAGGTAAGGTATTAATAGGTTTAACTAGTACTTTTGATTTATAAATTCAGAATTTTGTTTTAAAGTTTCTAGTTGACCTCAGAAACCTCAGCATTGGGGTAAATTACCACAAGACAATATGCTTCTAAAGTTCATACATCCATCTTCCATTCAATTCAATTAGATTCAATTTATTTATGTATAGTGCCAAACAGCACAGGGTTACACACTACACCAGTGTTTCTCAACCTGGTCCTTGGGGACCCCCCAGATGGGCCATGTTTTTGGTCCCACCCAGATCCCTGCCAGACAGTCCACATTTTCAGGGAGCTGGGAGGGACCAAAAACACAGACTGTTTGGGGGGGGGGGGTCCCAGATGACCCCAATGCTCTAGTCAGAATGCCTGTCCATTGTAGGGGACACGCTGTGAGAAATACAGTGGTACCTCGGTTCTCGAACTCACTAGAACTCGAATTTCTTGCTGTAAGCAAGTTGAAAGCTCCCAATGACCGGACTGGGGAAACAAGCTGAAACGCGGACTTAATGCAGAGGACTAATGACAACAACCAGAAACAGCTGATCACATGGGGATCCCACACGAGGTTAACGAGGGGGCGTGGCACACGGAAGGAGCGGACGATCGGGGCAGGACAGGGGTAATGTTGGGATAAGATCTTTATCGTTTTGGAAGCCATTAAGAAAAAATGCTCTTCTTGTTTTATCCTGTTCATTTTGTGTTTAAATGCTTAAAGAAAACATATTTAGGTGTAATTTGGGGGCAGGAACCAATTCGTTGGTTTTCCATTTTTTCTTATGGGAAAAATTCGATCAGACCTTTTTAGGATTCGATCCGGAGTCCGGAACGAATTAAGTTCGAGAACCGAGGTACTACTGTATTTTAAAAAAACAGTGCACCCCAGTAGTTCTCCACTGGTTCATTTTTGACCAAAAATACCACGGTATATGGTATTGCCATAACACTGCCTGAGCCCAGCCCTTACCCCCGTGGGCCCTTCTCCGCCTCCCTGGAATCACAGCGCTGCATTCCTACCATTGAGCTGTCAGTGAAAAGCATCAGTGGTGCATGTTGCGCTGCATTAAATACCACGCTTGCCGAGTGCAAGTTATGCCCGGCTTCGTACAGTGAATCGTGAGCCTTTCCGTTAAAATGTTAGTTTACCTCCTTCACCTTCTGTGCACCTCTGTGTTTTTTTATTCTCTGAACACATGTGCATTAAATTCTGAAAAGGGATGTTCAATATTCAGCCTGCGGATTCCAGCCTGACCTGAAGGTGGTCTAGATATCGATTGAGTGAATGGGATTCACCTCGCAGCTTTGATGCGCTTTTCCTTCTCCTTTAAATGTTATTTGCCTCTATGGTTTATGTATTTAGAGGTATTTTAGCATTCCCTAAACCTTAATCTGATTATTGTAAATAATAATTGATACTTTATTGATCCCCATGGGGAAAGTCCCTTTATCCCTCCCCTAACTTCCTCTCTGTAGGTGAGAGCAAGTTGGACACAAAGGGCAACCACCCATAGCAGCACCCAAGGAGCTGGGGGTTGAAGGCCTTGCTGAAGGACCCACAGATGTGCTGAAGCTGGGCCTGAACTAGCAACCTTCTGATCACAGAAGCATAACCCATTGAGCCACATGCTGCTTCTAGATAAGAACATCCTGCCCTAAAATAGCCGCACACTGCCCCCAGATAACCACACACTGCCCCCAGATAGCCACACACTGCCCCCAGATAGCCGCACGCTGCCCCCAGATAGCCACACACTGCCCCCAGATAGCCGCACGCTGCCCCCAGATAGCCACACACTGCCCCCAGATAGCCGCACGCTGCCCCCAGATAGCCACACACTGCCCCCAGATAG
>JABFEA020000044.1:10574907-10589731 GCA_019775915.2 Cyphomyrus plagiostoma
AAAAACATATTTAGGTGTAATTTTGGGGGGCCGGGAACCAATTAATTGGTTTTACATTATTTCTTATGGGAAAAATTACATCAGAACTCGAACTTTTTAGGATTCGATCCGGAGTCAGGAACGGATTAAGTTCGAAAACCGAGGTACCACTGTACATAAAAGCCATTTATCATATAATGCAACTTCAGGAGTAAATCCATGTGAAGGAGAACAGGCACACTGCATACTCACAGAGCAGAGGCAGAGGGAGAACAGACACACTGCATACGCACAGAGCAGAGGCAGAGGAAGAACAGGCAAACTGTATACGCACAGATCAGAGGCAGAGGCAGAACAGGCACACTGCATACGCACAGAGCAGAGGCAGAACAGGCAAACTGCATATGCACAGAGTAAAGACAGGGTTCACGCCGTCGACAATAAGGGTGTGAGGCAACCATGCTAATCACTTTTATTCTTTTGGAGAGTCTTTAGCTGTAATATATGGAAAATTGGTCTAATTGGTTTAACATGCAGCATTTCATAAATTAAACAATTATGATACATAAAAACAAAATAACTGGAGCTTGACTGGTCTTATAATGAACAGTGGTATCTGGTTGTCATGTATTGGTTCAACACGTGTACGCTGAGGTGTCTTCCTAATACTAATGTGTTTGGGTTGCAGTTATGATATTAAAACAAAATCAGAATTTTTCATTCTACAGACCATCCATCTATCCATCAATTCATCCAGCCTCATAGCTGCTTATCCAATTGAAAAAGGCTGTCACGCTGGGCTTGTATGGCATGCTGACGTGCTATTTTATAAGACAGCAGACCATTGTTTGTGCATATGAATAATAAATAAAATGTATGGATAATAAAATGCATGGTGCATTTCTCTGATTCACATTTTTAAAGTGGGTAATGCATTTAGTTATTTGTAAAATGAATAATTATTTATCATTTGTCAAAGCTGATACTCAGAACCTTTCCTGTTGTTCTCATAACGGCATTATGCTCGTGCCACATCAGCCATCGTGTAAGAGGATTTCACTGTGGCTCAGCACGTCTCTAAAGGAAACCGCAGGCTTCAATGGGCAGAGCATTTTTCCAGCTCTGATAGATTTCGGTTCTGATGTTTCTACATGAATGCAAGTCCAAGCTAAGATGCTGCAAGTTGCAGCTTCCATGGCCTCATCTTTGACTGGCCTTTCACAAATGGCCAGAGGTAGAAAGTGTCAGAAACATGTAGCACACTATATTTTACTCGCACAGCAAAGCCTCATGTATAGAGAAATGCTTCTGCACAGAAAAGCAAATATGTAACACATTACTTGTGTCTTAACAGTTATGTTATATTAAGTGTATTGCTTTACATGGTCTATTAGCGGTTCAGTTTTTTCATTAGCAATGAACCGAGGTAGGTAGATAAATCCAGGTAGATAATTCCATCAATGTTGTCTTGCTCTATACTTTATTTTGCTATACATATTATATATATTATTTTACTTGTTAAGCCCAAAACTCACCTTTGACCATGTATTGGATGGGAGGCGATATTCACTGATCTATGTATGGATGCAAGCATGGATGGATGGATGGATGATGGATTGATGGATTGGTGATGGATGGATGATGGATGGATGGATGGATGAGTGATGGATGAAGGGATGAATGGATGGATGGATGGGTGGTGGGTATATATTCCAGCAACCCAATTGCAAAATTGACCAGGTCCAATAACAAGATGTGAAGAGATTTGCCATATGAAATCCAGCTACAAAGGTCTGACCCAGTTACCTTGTTTTCTTTAAAGTATCCATTCCTAAATTGTTTTATAAATCAGTTTTAGGCTTTTTTATGAAGAAACTCATCTTATGAGATTATTGATTGTTTGATGAAGAAATATGAAATAAGATATCACAGTAGGGCCACTTCCAAATTCCCATATCCTGTGTGGAGCTATTAGCTTTACTCACAGTGTTTTTGACCCACCAGTTGCAGCTAACTGCTTGTTATGGCTGAAGTTGTATAAACCCTTATAACGAGTGAACTTGGGGCAATACTGAAGCATATAGTAACTCAATTGCTGCCATGTGTGCTTTAAAGAAAAGTAAATTGGTTGCAGTGATCAGCAATCACAACGTGAAACAGGCTCTGCTTTCACTTTTCAGCTGCATAAATGTAGCAGTCAAACAATAACACTATAATTGAATAATGTATATATTAAATATTCTTACTCGACTAAACATTTTGAGAATCCAGCTTGACATTCCAATTCATATCACTAGGAGAACCATAGGATATTTAAAGAGAAAACACCAGAAAACACATTTGTGTGCACGTCTAGGAAACAGAAACACAATAGATATTCATCTATCCATCTTCCCATTGCTTGTCAGGACAGGATACTGGGCAAAATAGGTACAAGGAATAACATTATGCAGTATCCAAGGTACATTTCAGATATATCCTCTACAATTTGCAATAAAGTTTTCTTCTGTAAAATATTTAAACCATTAGCTTCAGGTTCATAAACAAAAACTGGGGTTCATGTGAAATATCATTCTCCGTATTCTAATGTAAGTCAGTCTCTATCTGGATCTTATGATAATGTTTCTTTGCAAAAGTAAGTCCCTTCTAACATCAAAACTTCATCTTTAAGAGATTATGTCCCAAAGGCCTCAAGCTGTCATGTTTGTAAGGCAGAGAGATTATAGGAAAAGGAATCTGGTTCTCAAATGAAAGGTGGAACTATATACCAATGCTTATTTAAATGCATTTCGTTCACTTTAAATCTGCTCTTAATTCTCATTTTACCTAATAACAATACAGTGAAATGGGGCCTTCTGTTAACAGGTCTAATAATTGGATAAGATCCCTGCAGTGTATGTTTCCCTTATGTTCTGCACTTGCAGCCTTGCTGAACCTTTACTGTTCTGCGGCTGATCTTGATTTTTATAGTAGCCTTCCTTGCCGCCACATGGAGATTATGTGCCATTTGTTGTAATAAGGCTCCACGTTTAACGATTTGCTGCATGTGCTTAAAAGCAATTAAGAGACCACTGTGAAATGCTCTGTGTGCATGTAAATGTGGTAGGGCTGCACTATTTGTTTGAGCAGTTTGATTCAAGGAAGTTCTGTTATAAGAATTCACAGGGTCAAGCCAGTCATACTGTGTAGTATGTAGTTCGTTTACTAAAGACATAGCAACAGATGTCAGTGTCTGAATTTGTGAGTATTAACCAAACAAGTGTGTCCTGTTGATTTTCTGAAGTCAAACCATTTGACTATGTGTAGGTGATTTATAAAAAATAATGTATAGTGATACTTTGTTAAACCCTGAGAGGAAGTTCTCTTTTGTCCCATTAAGCTCTCTATACAGCTGAGAACAAGGGTCACAGTGAAGAGGAAGCCGTCTCGTGTGCTCAGGGAGCTGGCGTTAGGGGCCTTGCTCAAGGGCGCATTGATATGTGACTGTTCTGCTGATGCTGGGCTTGAACCAGAGACCTTCCGATCACAAGCGCAGAGGCCTGTCCTGCTGAACCGAACAGCACTTCTCCCTCTTTATGTGTCATTATGTACATGTGTATTACAAAATGTTTATACCTATATAATGCACTGTTATTCTTGTGCACATGACTGAAGTCCATCCATCTTCTGTAACTGCTTATGCAGTTCAGGGTTGTGTGGGGTTAGGAGCCTATGAGTGCAAGTCAGAGAACAACCCAGGCTGGGGTGCAATTTGGTGACTCCAGTTAACCTCAGTATATTTTTGGACAGGGGGACTGGAGTACCTGAAGAAACCCCTCAATAACGCAGGAAGAACATGTGAACTCCACACACATGCAGCCATGGTGGAGACGTCAACCCAGGTCCCAGAGGTGTGAGGCAACAGTGCTAACCACTGTCCCTATCTATCCAGCTATCCATCCATCCATCTTCTATAGCCATTTGTTATATTCAGGAATATGGAGCCTGTTGAGGATATAGCCAAAAGGTAGGGAACAACCTAGGATTGCACACCGTATTGAGTTGGTGCCCTCACACACACAAAGCATTACTGGTGTAATCTTATAAATGAAGTTCATTTGCATGATCGTTGGATGCTTACATATAGCATCATAAAGGTTCATTGTCATGGGAAAACACTGAAACATTGGCATTGCACATCACTGAATGGGAATGTTAGGCAGAGGGGTACAGCCAACCCATCCTGTACCACCAACTGTGCCATGGTCACATTCACTGGCATCACATTTTCCCCCTTTCTGATGTCTGATGCGGACATTAACCGGAGCTCCTGACCCGTATCCGCATGATTGTTACGCATTGCGCTGCTGCCACATGATTGGCCGATTAGATAATTGCACGAATAAGCAGGAGTACAGGTGTTCCTAATAAAGTGCTTGGCCCGTGTATTTCCATCCCCGTCAAATAAAACCCTGTGGAAGGTATTTCCCCAGTTCAAGGAACAAATGTTGGCATTCTATAAAAAATACAGCAAGAAGTATGTCATTTAAAGGCAATTTTAAAAGCAGTTGGTGGAAGTGAAAATCGGTCACATCAGCAGGTTTGTGTAACGGAAGGATCGAGGGGCTATCACCGCTCCAGATGCTGTTCCTGGAACAGCAGACAGTGTTTTCTCTCCACGCGGCGCTTCGTTTCTTCCTTGCTCCGCCTAAGGCGGTGGCCTCGCACCGCTCTAGAATGCTGAATGGGTCTCACGGTGCCATCTGTAGCTTCCATTATTAAAACGCCAAAACCGCCGACCCCCCTGCAGATGGGCCGGGGGGGTTTTCGGGTGCATCCTGGGCCTGAGACAGCAGGTTTCACCTAATCCAAGCCTCTAAATGAGGGCTATTTAGAGGAGTCTGCATGTAACACTCGCCAGGGCCATTGACTGGTAAATGGGAGTTCCAAATGACTTACATTCTATAAATATTCCACATTTAGAATTTATCATTTTTTATTAGCCATAATGCACTGCAACATGCAATGAACAAACATACACTGGTTGGAAAATGTTACAAAATAACTTGATCAAGGTAGCAGATTTTTTTTCATAAAGATGTTAGACATAATAATCATTTCAAAGACACAGCTATGTCAGATACTGTAATTTTAGAAGCCAAATTACATATGCAGTAATCACCAAGATATGAAAACGTCTGTGTCGAAAATGGCATCGTTTTGCATAAGCACATGACATCCGACAGAATCATCTTGGCCTGGAGGTGGATTAAAGGATTAAAAATCGGCCCTGGACTTTGGGGTCTCTCATGGCCCCAAGGAAAATTTTACGGGAGGGGTCCCATGATGCACTTTGGTGATGCACATACCCGTCAGCCCACAGGGAACATGCCCTGTATGCCAGATGGCCAGTCCAGCACTGGAGTCAACTGACCGTGCAATAAATATTGAAACAGTGGCCTGATGATGACAGTTTAGCATACCTGATTGATGTTATGGCTACATAACTCAATGTATATATAGCTTATAAAAGCAAAAAATGTAATGCATGTTCTGCTTTGGGAAAATGTTTCAAAATTTTCTGTTTCACTAATTTCTGAATTAATGGCTGTGTGCCTGTGTAAAATATACAGTATAATACATTTCTTTTTAAAACTCTAGTTGGGCTCTTCCCTGCTTCTCATTGATAAAGAGCTTCTTCCTTTGCTTTATGGGTCTTCAGTCCTGCTTCTAGGAGCCTGTTATGAACTGTCCTAGCATTACACTTCACACCACTTAATGTCTCCCATTCTTTTTTGAAGGTCATTGAGGTCATCCTCCAATTTATGAGGCACTGCTGGATAAACTGACAGTCATCTCTGGCATTAGAAAAGTTGCTCCTGCCCTCTGCCTGGTTTTTGGTCATGTCCAGTGTCTCCTGCTTCACCTTGTTCTTGTGTACTGCTGTCTTAGAAACTCTGAGCCTGGAAGCAGCCTGCCTCGCAGTGTAGCCACTGCCAGCGGAACCAGGATTGAACCAGGATTTAAAATGCCGATTTGTTTAAGTTATGGGCTGGTCTTTTAATGTTTTCCTGAGCAGTCTGTGAATGAATAGGGAATGAATAAATTTATTTGGAACAGTGGTCTAAAAGACCTCTTATCATCTATTTTTCTTAAGGAAGGTCTTGAGAAAAAGAGACCTAGCCTTGTGTCAAGCTAGACTTTGGGTCTTCTTGTACCCCATTATGTAAAACACTCCAGACAAGTCCTCTCCACTATTATTTCTCCTGGAAAATCCCATTTAATAAACCATTTGTGGTACATTGAAATGATGAAATGTTCTCTATCCCTCATATAAAGGATAGTAATCATTCTGATCTCCGACAGATTCTGCTCCAAAATGACAATGACAGAGGATAGATTAATACATAAGGCTATGGGTGCCGTGCAGTGTTGGGAAGTGAAAAATCATATGTACCGATTATAATGTTCAACAAGAACAAACACCTTCAGTAGCCCTGGTTTGTAAAGGGCATCCCAGTATAACGCTAGGAAACATAACACAGTCGTCCCCAGTGTTCAACTAATTTAATAATCAATATATTTGTGCAAGTATTTAATTAGTTTCAAGGTCCAGATAAAGCATAATTAAAAACCCCATCCTGTCCTGGTAGGCTGGGCAATTCCTGTTCTATAGGTGAGCTACTGTCACACAGCAGTAGCCTATAGGATTGTATCCCATTCAGGATATCACCACGCTGTAGACTATAGGACTGTATCCCATTCAGGATATCACCACGCTGAATCTCAGAGACAGATGTAGAACAATACTAGATATTTTTTGTCACTTCAGGAAAATGTGCAAGAGGCGGGTGTTACTTCAGGTAAACTGGAGTGGGGGGCGTTTGGAGGGTGGTGAGTGGCTCAAGCCACTGGGACTGTCACCGGAAGGTCACCAGCTCAAGCCCAGCCCTGGCAAAATAATCACACGTCCATGGGCCCTTCAGTAAGGCCCCTAACCATCAGCTCAACATAGGTGGCTGCTCTAATTCCCAAAGCTTACTGGTGTCTGTGTGTCTCTTTCTGAGAGCAGGATTGGGTAGGCAAAAATAAATAATAATAGATAGATAATATAACATTAACAAGGGATCTGTAACAAGGGATCCGTAACAAGGGATCCATAGCAAGGGATCTATGATGATAGATCTGTAACAAGGGATCGATAACAAGGGATCAATAAACAAACAGAAGATTCACCTGCTTCAGGTACCTACAGTACATACCAAACTTTTGTTAGCTGCCTTATGTATAAAAGATTTTGCTTATTATGATACCATGTGAAATACTTCTTATACAATTAATAAGTTGCATTATCCATTAAATTATTGAATAAACATATACAGAATAATGCCTGTATGGTGATTAGCACCGCAAAATAGAAAGTGCTTGGGTAGCACAATAATTCAGCAGAGCAAGTGGAAGGTAAGAGGCAAAAAAGTGCTGGTTCTGTAGCAGCACAAAACCAGTTTCTCATTTACTGTGTCTCAGCAGCAAGGCAGCCAGAACCACCAGGTTGCCTGTACAGGCAAGCTAGCTCATAGCATATGATTACATATGAGTCATGTGACAAGACAGCATCAGCACAGCAAAGGCTGAACTGAATCCTGGTGGTTCTTATGCAGTCAAAATTCCTTAGCATAGCAACCCGATGTCTGGGTATATATCATATGATGCTACAAAAATCATTAGCAAAAGTATGACATTTCCAAAACTGAATGATTAAAAAGAACTCTTCTCATTTAGATAATCACTAACAAGACATTTATGAAAAAGATCAAGAGAGAGATTAGGGGTCTTTGCATTTCCAAAGGCAAAAATTTAAATTTGAATAGAGATTAATAAAATTCTGTAGAGAGCTACACACATTGTTAAGAACATCATCTTTTTAAAAGGCCTGAATATTTTAAAGCCTTTCAGGTGAATAAAAAAAAATTTATTAGGTTCATTTCTAAACCTTTAAAGTACCTTTAAGTAAAATGACATCATACTATCTTTTAATATAACCTTTCTATAGTGTGAAACTTTTCCAGTTTTAAAAATGCAATTATTATCAAATTATTATAGGAGGTTAAAAGTAGTATGATTTATTGTTAAACCTGATGTTATCATATCATTGATTTATCTAACTAAAGAAATTCTTCTTCATTCTCCCTATTTGGTCCGGCTCTTATGATTTCACTTGCAATGTATTTTAAAATATCTGAAATCTTCTTAAATCCTCATAAGCCTCTATGGGTTTCTACAGGCATAATATGACCCCTTTTTCATTATTCCAACATTATTCAGTGCGGCAATGGTTCAGCACCTCTTCTTCAGTAAAATCATCAAAAATAGAATACATAAACAAAACAAAATTCTCTGCATAGTTATATAAATCTCCCCATTTTGAGGTCCAGCGTGTTCCTGTCTCACTCTTTGTGACCACCTCTCCCCTCAAACATCTCCAAGTAATTATGCTTCTCTCTGCATGGCCAGTGACCTTGGAGTGCTGTAGTGTGAACCATGTCAAAATTGCTTTTAAATTTCTTTCTCTTGCCTAGTTTTTTTTCATAGATCTTGGGTTATGCAGTTGTACTAAAAACACCTCAAATGAAAAACAACAAAACACTGCGGCTCCTTCTTCAGAAAATCACTGGCAGTCAGGAAGAGAGACACCCCTTCATTATTGGCCTGTCAGTCTTTCTGACTGAGAACAAGCTTGCAGACATTCGTTGACCTAAAATTTAAGTGTGCTGTTTGGTTTCGAAGCACATTGCTGAATGTCTAAGGCATACTCGAGCTCATAGGAAGCAGAACCATGTCTATCGCAGGGGTAGACAATCCTAAACCTGGAGTGCTGGTATCCAGCAGGTTTCCATTCCTGCCTGATGAATTACTATCTGCCTTAGATCAGATGTGGCTCATCAGAGACCCAGTAGGATGGAAAACCTGCTGGGTACCAGCACTCCAGGATCAGGATCGCCTTCCCTGCACTGTATTTTGCTTTTAATTGAAAATGATTCTAAAAACTGAGTTTAATTACAAGGATACAAACCTAGGGAAAGCTTCGTATCACAGCAAGAGGAAGGATATACTGGTGTACTTAGAATCAGTATCTCTGAAGGCAAACAACAAGTTAGAATCCTAACTCCTTTTCGATGATGATCAGCCATATCAACAGTCATGTCAGCAATGTCTGCAAAACAACACAATATCACTTTCGCAATCGCTGAACTCCATGCTGTCATATATTGACTGTGAAAACTAATATAAGCTTTTGTCAAGCAGAATAGTTTACTGTAGTGCACTCTTGTCGTCTACCAAATAAATCTATTGCAAATCAATAATGGGTTCAAAATGCCACTGTCAGAATGTTAACGCACTCCAGTCATAGGGATCACACCTACAGTACTCTTACATCTTGGCACTGGCTTTCTGTGACTTTTAGGATTGATTTTAAAGTTGTTTAGTTCATTTTTAAATGTCTACTTGGTCTTGCTCTGTCTTACCTCATTGACGTGACTGTAAAGAATATACCATGCAGACGACTCATATCATCCGAAAGTAATTTTCTGATTATTCCTAATAGCCAGCTGAGGTGGGAGGGGGCAGCTTTTAGTCACGATGGTCCAAAATTCTGGAACTCTCTCCCAGAAAACCTGAGAGCTACTGAATGTCGTAGTGTTTTCAAAACTAGGATGAAAATGCATTTCTTCAACACTGCACATAATACTCTACCATAATCAGTTAATCATTTTATGCATGTATTATAATTATTTAGTTATAGTTATGTTATTCATTTTTACTTTATTTTATTTTTATTTCATAGTTCTATAGTTTATTTTATAGTTATAAATATAGTTATAGCTCCAACCAGAAGAATAGAAGCTAGAGTCCCCTGAGAGGTAGGGGTTAGAGTCCTGGTGAGGTAGGGGCTAGAGTCCCCTGTGAGGTAGGGGTTAGAGTCCCCTGGGAGGTAGGGGTTAGAGTCCCCTGGGAGGTAGGGGATAGAGTCCCGGTGAGGTAAGAGATAGAATCCCCTGTGATAACAACATAGGTGGTTAAAGTCCTGTGTTTTCAATGTATTTTGTAGTTTTCAATGTGTTTTCAGTGTAATGTTCATTGATTGATCTATCGATTGATTAAAATTAAACACATGAATGATCACTGATCTCCCCACTGGAACAAAATATTATGGTCAGATAATATAAGATCGGCCCTGTGGATGACAGACAGACGATGTCTGGATAATAAGGCTGGAGAAGTGATTCTAAGGCTCCTCTCTGACCTTTAGGCCATTTTCTCATCCTCCATAATTGGGGATCCAATAAAGTGTGTATTCATGGGGGTTTACTGCAATCTTGCCCAGGGTTTATAAATTAGAGAAAGTCAATGTATAAATGTAACATAAATAGTAGGTACCAGACTTTTGTAGGAGGTTAATTATGTGGCATGACTGATTAGGGCAAGGGAGCAAGTGTAACCATCTGCCCTTATTCTTATTATGCTACTTGTTATACAAGCACTCAGTCTCTGTAAATGTATACATAACCAAATTGTCCTAATAGAATATAGGAATCGTGTCAGTTTAATAGTTTTTTTGTATTTTACTTGCCCATTTACTTCACGCTTTATGGTACCTAAGTCATGTGTTTAATGTGATTAGGAGGTGTGTTGTCATCTGCTCATCGGTATGGTGGGATATAGGGGGTGAGAAGAGAAGATAAATTTTTTGTTGACCACAATTAAGTACCGCAAATTAATATTATATTATGCCACTGTTTTGATACTTTGTCATGTTTTTAGTATATGAAGGAATCAATTTCAATGTCTGCAAATAGATAGATAGATAGATAGATAGATAGATAGATGGATAGATAGATAGATAGATAGATAGATAGGATTTTATCTTAGTGGTTTTGGATGAGTGTCATAAAATGCCACGCTCCCATACTCAGCCATTTTTTGTGTTTTTGAAGTTGTACATAGAATAAAAAGTGAGGACCACTCAAAGATTTATATTTACTAGACTGCTATCATGTCACTGCAACGTGAAGTGCAACGATTTGACCACTATGTTGGAGAAGTCAAAGCAATCCTTCTCACTGTGTAACTTTTGGCTGTAGAAACAGGTTTGAATCCCGCCCCAATTATATAATCATCCTCCAGTTAGTGTGTTTACTGATCGTTGAGTATTTTTGCATATAATGTAATAAAAATATTTTGAACCATGACAAATTCAGTGCTGGGTATGTCATCTTTGGTGCAGTAATTAGTATTCTTAATTACTTTTATTTGGGAAGTTGTACTGACATGCTGAATTTTATTTTGAAGGAATATTGGATTAGCCACAATACACCAGCCTTTGCTTGGTTGTGTTATGTTTTATTGATTATTTATTATGTACAGCAGTCAAATGTTATCATTAGCTTTTAAACTGTTTGTGTTTATTTCACACTTATATGTATCCCACTGAGAAATATTGGTAATGTATGATCGGGTGTGGGACTCAAAATCGGAGAAAAACAATTTGTGTGGGTTGGTAGCCGGTGGATGATTTAAGCACAGATATAGATTCGGATGGCCTTAGAGCCGATCCGGGTGTCATTACTAATCTTGATGTGGGGCCTTGTTTTGGATATTTTTGAAAACTAATGTCCAACAATTCCTAAATCCTAACCCAAATAATAATTTTTATAAAATTTGCAAGAAAATTGTATGTCATTATTATCGTTTTACATACACACAATGGATGGAGCAACATCAAGACAGCATCTAATAGCCCTTTGGCCTATAACAGGAGATTTGCCTGTCATGTCTACTAAATATACATCATTGGGGCTACTACTCAGCAAGGCCTTGAGGTGCTGATACATATTAACTAACACAAAGATATTGGGAGTGTATCATATGGGCAATATCATTGTGTGATAAGTTACAGTATTATTCTAGGTAAATAGTATCGGGACTGTAATGCCTTTAGGCAATAGATTTTGAAATGTTCCTGTGAGCTGTTGAAACAGAATGAGTTAGCCGTAATTATACCCTCATCACACACACACACACGACACACACACACACACACACACACACACACACACTAGAGAACTAGTGTCTTCAATTCTCCAGAGGTTTCATTTTCATCAGGCACTGTTACAAATATAATCAAATGAATTGACAGCTGGGCTTTCATGTTGTTGGGTGCTTTGAAAATAAACAACTGTCCATTTAATCTCCGAGCCATTAGCTATTACTAGAAATTTGCATAGGCTTGATGGGAAAGTTACATTCAGCATTCAAGCATGTAATTTGACTGTTCTGTTGACTGTTTCTCTTTGGTTTTATGCACTGACAAATTATTAATTATTTATTTATCATATATGCAATTTCAAAACAAAACCACTTCACTTAGGTTATGTTCAATGTCTGCTACTATTCTGATTTGCCTATTAACGATTTGTATAATTTTGTGCATAATTACAGATACTGCATAAATAAATCCTGTTGAGGTTGAGCTCCAGTCACCCAGGATTATGTTTGCTCCTGAAAGATTATTTTTGGTGGGAATAATTCAGACCAAATCCTAACAGATCTGCTTATGAGGGTGACACAGGTTTCACAAGGTATGTCTGTCATTTCTGTAATATTTTCATGTTTCTTTTACTCATTTTCATTTTGTTCAGTCGAGATCTGCCCCTTGCTCTGGTGCAAATAAAATGACTGACTAGCCACCTGAGAGCCATTGAATCATTTCTTGCCACGAAGTTTAACTGAAAAGCTATCAAAGGCACTGCTGGCTAATTCTAAAATTTAAACTCTAATCCCATAAAATAAATCCACTTTGTGCTGCTGGAAATGTATCACAGTGGGTCCTTCTACAGTGTTTTCTTTATGACAGTTTTACTTCACTGTAAGAAGACAGACGTTTTGCCCACAACGTACATGATTCTATGCCAGAAAAGTCTTCGTTGAAGAGTTTTCTCTCCCCACAACTGTTAGTTTGGTGTAAAATCCCCTAGTGTAACAGTTCCCGCTTTAGTCCTCAATTTTCCTGAAACACCCACTGGTAAAATCTAATGAACAAAATATGCCATATACTCTTTATTTCCTAAGTTTTGTCTATAACACAAATTGGAATTTTATTTGGTCACAATGCTTGCATGAATTATATTAGTTTTGCTACTTGTCGCATACCATGATAATGCTGTCTAGGCTTATTCTGTATAAAGCTACCATATTAAACTATAATGCTGCATTGTCAGTCTTAGGCAATTACTGCTTGTCTGAGGGCATAACTTTATTCTAGATGATTCATCTTAATGTTGTATTACCTCCATGTACATAAGAAATATGCATCGAAAGCCACAATTCTACAAATGTGGCATTGCATTGGCCCTTAAATAATAACATTCAGAAATTAATATTAATCCATCTGTTTTCTAATTCTTTACTCTGGTCAGCATCATTGGCAATATTCTTGTAACTCTTAGGTATATTTATCTAAGTTTAATTAAACATATTTGTGTCATTGTAGTAATGTTTTTGCTGTTCTATGATGCTTGCACATTTATGTCAATAAAAAAACTGATGCTTTGGGTACTTTTTGGCAAAGCATTTAGCTAAATGAACATCTATGTATAATGAGGATCATTGATTTGGGAGCATAGTTTACTAAACAGTACAGTTTTTCTAAACCTAGAGTGATAATAATTGTGTCCTACTGCAGTGTACAATTGTGAGCAATGTAATGAACAGTATATAGTGCCAACTTTAGACTTTTAATTAGAGCATATATTTTCCAATGTAGAGTGGAATGATGCATTAGCCTAACTATGCCCTAATAACTATTGTGAAGCCATTATAGCGTGAAGAATGCAATGAAATACTGAAATTACAATCTTACAAAGTTACTAATGGCTATGCATTGATGACACTAATAAAGTAAAACAAAAATAATTAAAGTATCATTAAAATTTTAATTTACAAGGACCATTAGGGCAAAATACGTTTGATCATACAGGGGTGACAATCATTGATAATTTAATTGCAGTTCTATGCCTGTGTTACTTAATGGATTTTTGCCTTTAGGGTCTGTCTTTGAAAGCTCATTCCTTTCCTGGCCTTTCCCAGTTAAGGCAGGATGAGTTTGTAAGTGCTTTTGGAACTCCAGTCGTTTACGTTTTTCTCCCCATTCCAGGTCAAAGACTCCATTTTTAAGGCCATTGTGCTAGCACGTCTATATAAAAAATATGAATGGCTTTGAATGTGAATGGGGGTCATCAGCAACCCTGTCTGCAGTCTAATAAAAGGAGGACCAGCTTACCTTTGCAGTCCTTTTAATCTAAGTTATTAAATCAAAATAGATTTTTTATGGATATTTTGTGACTATGAAAGGTGGATGTAATGCCACATTATGGAGTCAGATGGAGTTTAATCCACTACAATCCAGATTCATACGGTGTTACATATTCACTGATTACTGACTTTGATTATGTACGCTTGTAAGGAAACTCCCTTGACAACCCTTCTCTTTGATGTTATTATAGAAACATATTCACCGGTATAAGGAGACATTGAAAACAGGAGCATTACATTTTAATGGAAGAATTTCTTGAACTCCGAAACATATAAGCTGCCATAAATGGCTGGTAATTGCTTTTAGCATGATACGTAGATTAAATAATTAATTTCATATAAATATACGGCAAAGCATGCTGGACAAGCTAAGCTCAATTGGAGAACAGCGCTTCTAGCTAGTAGTAGTAAGCAAGACCATAACCATGGAGTCAACACTGGGGGGGACCAAAACCTAATTGTAATATACATTGGCACATCTGAATATTATATA